>PVIY010002712.1:0-123736 GCA_004026745.1 Myrmecophaga tridactyla | reverse complement strand
AAATATATGCTGACAAACTAGACAATGTAGATGAAATGGACAACTTCCTAGAAAAGTATCAACAGCCAACATTGACTCAAGAAGAAATAGATGACCACAACAAAGCAATCACAAGTAAATAGATTGAATCAGTCATCAAGAAGCTCAAAGAAAAAAAGAAAAGTCCAGGACCAGATGGTTTCATATGTGAATTCTACCAAGAATTCAAGAAAGAATTAGTACCAATACTGCTAAAAATCTTCAAAAAAAATGAAGAAGGAAAGCTACCTAACACATTCCACGAAGCCAATATCATCCTAACGCCAAAACCAGACAAAGATACTACAAGAAAAGAAAATTATAGACCAAGCTGTTTAATGTATATAGATGCAGAAATCTTCAAAAAAAATACTTGCAAATCAAATCCAGCAGCACATTAAAAGAATTATACACTATGACCAAGTAAAATTTATTCCAGGTATGCAAAGCTGTTGGATACAAGAAAATCAATTAATGTAATACACCATATCAATAAGGCAAAGTGAAAAAATAAGTGATAATCTCAACTGATGCAGAAAAGGCATTTGATAGAATTCAACATCCTTTCTTGAGGAAAACACTTCAAAGGATAGGAATAGAAGGGAACTTCCTCAACATGATAAGAACAGCTAACATCACCCTAAATGGAGAAAGAGTGAAACCTTTCCCTCTAAGATCAGGAACAAGACTAGGATGCCCACTGTCAGCATTGTTATTCAACATTGTGCGGGAAGAAGTTCTAGCCAGAGAAATCAGACTAGAAAAAGAAATAAAATGCATCCAAATTGGAAATGAAGAAGTAAAACTCTCACTGTTAACAGATAACATACTATATACCTAAATTCCCCCCAAAAAATGTACAGTAAACTTACTAGAGCTAATAAATGAGTACAGCAAAGTGATAGGATACAAGATAAATACCAAAAAATCAGTAATGTTTCTATACATTAGTGATGAGCAATTTGAGAGGAAATTAAGAAAAAAATTCCATTTACAATAGCAACCAAAAGAATAAAATATTTAGGAAATAAATTTAACAAGGACACAAAAAAAACCTACACAAAGAAAACTATGAGAAATTGCTAAAAGAAATCATGGAAGATCTAATAAATGGAAGGGCATACCATGTTCATGGATTCCTTAGATTGGACATTTTTATAACCTTGCTTTAATTTGGACATCTTCATGGCCTTAGAACTGTAAACTTGCAACATAATAAACTTTTAAAATCTCAGAGAAGAAACCAAGGACTATAGTTCCCAGAATCCCTTTCCCTCAATGGTTCCAAGTTATAGTTTGCCAGTGAAAGAGGCATTTATGTGATATCTGGAAAGGATAGGAAGAGAAGTTATTATTCTCCCACAGAAATTACAGCTGGATATGTGGGCAGATAGTGTACATGAGATTCACAGCAGCTTCTGGGTGATTTCCTGCAAATTACCCTCTTTGGTTCTATGGGCAATTGAGATGGCTAGCGGTGGCTTCTGGAAAATTAGTTGTTTAAGTGCTGCAAGCTGCTATTTCTTGTAGGAACTTCCAGGAGATTCTTCAGATTCACCAGCTTCAATAAAATTCTGGGGAACCAACCACCTTGGCAATATAAACTGAAATTATTAACAACAATGTCCCTGGCCTTTAATTTCCCAACACTTCCAATGGTTGTGGAGGTTTTTAATTCCTGTATCAAAATCCTTCATATTTAGTTTACATAGAGCAGCTTCTGTTTTTCTACATAGATACTGTTCAATATATAATGTGGCGTATGATGGTTAGGTTCATGTGTCAACTTGACCAGGTAATGGTGTCCAGTTTTCTAGTGAAGCAAGCACTGGCCTCTCCATTACTGTAAAGACATTTCATGGTCTTCAATCATCAGTAAATTGATTGCATCAATAACTGATTACATCTACAGTCAACTAAGGGGAGTGTCTTCTGCAATGAGGGGCATTTAATCCAATTAGCTGAAGGCTTTAAAAGGAGAGTGATGACTCTCTCAGAAGAGAGAACTTTTATCTCTATTTCAGCATCCAGCACCTCCTGGGGAATTCATTAAAAACCTGCATCAGGGTTGTCAGCTTTAGCTTAAAGACTTTGGACTTATGCATCTCCACAGTTGCATGAGAAACTTTTATAAAATTTTAAAATATTTAAAAATATCTCCTGTTCATTCTGTTTCCCTAGAGAACCCTTGCTAATATATGGAGCTTACTGTTCTTCATTCCCATTGTTTTGATTGTGTGTTCAAAAATAATTATGTGGTGTAATGTAGCATAACAGAGTTATTGGCCAAAACCAATATAGTATAGTACACAGAGATTTTTAAACTGTCTTGTCATATCTTATACGACATATTCCAACAAGGTGGAATAGCACCTATAGCATTTAAAAAGGATGTTGGAATTCAAAAAAGATATAAAATTTTTCATATAAAAAGCTTAACATAGCAGGGCTTACAAAATGTAATATTGGTTGCTATGAGAGAAAGTAACTAATTTGTTAGAGTCTCCCAAAGAAAAAAACTAAACTGATGTACCTCTGGAACACAAATGTTTCTGTAGTAGTGTGTGCTAGTGTCCTATTATTCTACTGCAGATGTAAATTTTTAAGCCTTGTGATATGTGTTGAAAAGTATTTTCTAGATTGATTTTAACAATCCATGCTCATACTAATATTACTTGCCAATTCCCATTTCATTACATACTTGCTAACAGTATGATGGGTTTTTATTTTTTTTTTCAACTTTTCAACTAGTAAATTTTCAATAACATTTTAAGGAAAGTAGTTTCTCTTGGCCTTTGAGTTATCTGACAGTCATGGTATTTGTATTATGTAGGTAAGAAAGCACTACTCTAAAATCCAGGAAACATGATATTATTCTTGGTTCTATCACTGATTTTTCAATCTGGCCAAATATTTATATTTATAGTGAAACTTTCTCAAAGTAGTAACATTGAAAAATAAAAATGGAGAAAGACTGATCCATTAAAAGATTCATACATTAAAATGATAGCAAATATTCCTCTGCTTATTCCTTGGTTCAACATTTGTTGAAAACACACTAGACTGCAGGCAGGTGTGAAGAATTGCGGCTCCCTCCAAAGAGTTCACAATCTGCTGGGGACAACAACTAGTAAGTAGGTGTTTTAATTCCCTAGGCTGCTTAAAACAGATATCCATGAGTTGCATTGACTTAAACAATGGAAATTCATTAGTTTGCTGTATGAGGTCATGAAAATGTCCATATCAAGGCATCCCCAAGGCGATGCTTTCTTCCCTAAGCCCAGCTGCCAGAGATTCTTGGCTCTTCTGCCACATGGTAAGGTACATGGCGGTGTCTGCTGGTCTCTCCCTTCTTTTCTTGGTTTCACTGATTTCAGCTGCTTGCTTCCATGGCTTTCTCTCTCTCCGTCTGTACTCATTCTATTTATAAAGGACTCCAGTAAGACGATTAAGACCTATCCAGAATAAGGTAGTTCCACCTTAACTGAAGTAGCCCCATCAAAAGATCCTACTTGCAATGGGTTTATGCACAAATGAATGAATTAGAGTTAAGAACATGTTTTCCTGGGGTGCATATCACTTCAAACCACCATAGTAGGTAACAGTGCAGTTCCTCACTTCCTTCATACAAAGCATTTGGGCTAAAAATGCTCAAGAATCAAGAATATTTTTGGAAATTTAGAAAAATAAGACAGTATATGTTATAGGCAACACCTCCAAAAGAACCCAGGACAGTACCCTAGTAAACAAACAAAGTAATATTTCTGTGGTAAAATATAAACATTCATCCCAAGGAGATATTAAACTATAACAGCCTCATGTTGGTTCAGGTCAGGTTTTGCATTAAAATAAGTTTTTGTATCAAACATAATATAAATTTTTGGTTTTCAGAGGTTTTTGGATTTTGGAATTGCAGTTAAGGGATCATGGACTTGTATATGGTGACATATGTTCTAAGATAGTAGTAAGAACAAAGTACTACAGGAATGTACAGATGTGGGACCCAATCCAGACTGGCAGGTGGTAGGAAGTCTGGTGGAGAGAAAATAGAAGTTGGCTAATAGGTGCCAACAAAATAAAGGTTTGCTGTAGTATTGTTCTAGAGAGCTATGAGAGAGGTTGAGAAAGAGATTAATGCCTGATGGCAAAGTTTGAAAGAACTTTTTTGAGCTTTCTTACCTTATTGTTTTCTACAAAGTCAGATACTTTTTTATTGTTGTGATACAAATTTAACATTGAAAACTTTGAGTGATATGTGAATTCTCCTCATTAAGGAATAACAAATATTGCAGATAACATGTTAAATAACAGGGTGCTCATTTAAACACTCAACTATTTTTTGCATGTCTATGTTATATATAATTCAAGACTTCTATACTTTCTTACATTGTTCTGTTATTCCCTCTGGATTTAGCTATGCTCCACTCCCCAACCCTCACCCCCACCCCACACACGGAAATGATCATCTCACGCCTATGCTTGAGAACTCTTAAGGCTTCCCAACGATAGTATATATTTAATATATACACATATATTAGGATAGTGCTTACGACTTCAGGATCTTGGGTAAAACAAACCTAGATTAGCCTGTTGTGAAACCTTGGGAAGTGTACTGAGCTTTCCTTGGTCTCAGTTTTCTCTTCAATAAAAAGACTTACCTTAAAGAGTCATCATGATATTTACATGAGAATACTGCCTGGTATATAGTAAGAGTTCAACAAATGTGCACTTATGTATGTATGTGTGTGCATATCCCGTGAAGGGCCTAGCATTTAAAGCCCTTCACTCCCCACCTCTACAAACCTTCCAGCCTCATCTTCTACCAATTACCCATAACATCCTTATTAGAATAATAACTGAACCAGGAAACTAGAACTGACGGGTAAGAGAGAAAGTGCAATCAATCCATGATAGAGGGTCTAAGGCTTATCTATGGCTGTTCAAATGCACTGCTAAGAAATTAGAAATGAAAATATAGGGCAGATAGACTAGTGGTGAGATAGTGATTTACACAAAAACTCACAAAAGAACACAAACAAGAGGGCATAGGAACCTCTAGGAAGATTGGAAGCTTGGAAGTAAAGGGTAGGGAGGGCAGACAGGAAAAACACCAAAGCTTAAGGGAGACTGCATGAAACATGTGCTGAACTAGTCAAGAGCAGAGGCTAAAAAGATGCCCCTTGCAACTAAGTGCACAGATTGCAGACCTAGAACTGGAATTCTTTTAACATGGGCCTAGAATATCTCAAAGTATTAAATGTACCCAAATGACTACATGTAAGGTTTTTTTTTATTTAGTGGTTTTATCATTCCTTTCTCCTGATCTTGCTTGCAAAATTTATTTGCACTATTCTTCGAGATAGGAGTTTCTAAACAAATGCCAAGTTCAGGGCCTGATGAAGTTACGTATTAATCAGTCGAAAATATCCATCGAGCATCCACTCAATAAGTGACCTGCACTTAAGATAACAGTAAGGCATTTGTCAGAAAATAAAATCAGGGGAATTTGAACCAATCTGGTTTTATTATATACCCTCGTCTTATTGAATGTAAAAAAGAGCTGTTTTTTCTTTTCTTTTTTCTAATCCCAGAAACCTACAAAATAGTTCAAGAACAGTGGCTTCAAAACATTTACAAGCTTTAGGGCAAACTTCTAGTCAACCAAGATGGCAGCATAAGATACTCCAGGGTAAATTTTCCAACTGAATCTTTGAACAACTCGTAACAACTGGCAGACCCATCTTTCTCAAAACTCCAGAAAACATTGAAGGGTTGCAGTCACTGGATGAGTACCAAATCAAGAAAATGTACCTTTAAAGAAAGCTTCCACTGTGGGTGTCAGGCCCTGTTTCAGAGGGAGCACAGTAACCTCTATATACCTGCTGTGGTGACCTTATGTCCATGCCGAGCTTTTGGGTGGTGGCCTGAGAGACTGAATCAGGAAAGGGCTCTGGCTCACCCTCCCATAATTTATCCTGCAGGCAGAAGAAGCTTGCTGACAGCTCAAACAGTATAAGAAACAACTAAGCCAATGAAGCCTGCAGCAAAGGATTACGTACTTGCTTTAAGACATACAATTGAACACCTGGAAGGGGGAAAGTCTTCACAAAGAGACCAGAAAGAACATACAAATCCTGTAGATGGGGGAATTCCTAAGACCAGAAGTGAGCACAAGCCCAGAATAAGATACAGGCTCAGAAAAGATGGAAAGGACATTTTACTTTACTTTTCCCTCAGAATAATCTTCTCAACAGGAAGGGTAAATTCTGAAGGAGAGCACCAGCCAACATGGAACCTAAAGATCTCTTGTGAAGGTACCATATGGGTAATTATAAATGCCAGTACCATGGTCTTGTTTTTTGGTTTTTGGTACGCAATTCCACTTTTGACTTTTACAGGTTCTAAAATGCAAAAGTACAAAAAGGAATGAGAAATTTACAGATTTGGAACCTAAAATGTATAAAGATACACATTTGTAATAAGTACAAGAATAAGGTGAGGGACAGAGGTTTATAGGGACAGTGTATGTGCATGCTGTAAAGTTATGCTGGTGTAAAAATGTGACTGCTACATATTTAGGATATTTTTAAGTCCCATGGTAGTTACAAAGAAGATATCTGAAAAATACATAGAGAAGGAAAAGAGAAGGGACTTAAAATGGTACACTACAAAAAAATAAACATGAAAGTTGGCATTTATGGTACAAAAAAGGTATAAGGCTTACAGAGAGCAAATAGCAAAATGGCAGAAGAAAATCCATTATTAGTAGCTACTTTATATGTATACGGATTAAACACAATGGTCAAAAGACAGAGGTTGCCAGAATGGATTAAAAAAGCAAGGCCAACTATATGCTGCCTAAAATAAACACCCTTTAAATTTAAAGACACAAGTAGAATGAAGTGGAAGGATGGGAAAAATAAATACCATGCAAATGGTATCCAATGTTCCCACTAACAATATATGAGAGTTCTACTTCTCTGCATCCTAGCCAACACATGATACTTTCCTTTTTTAAAAAAATAGCCATTCTAGTGAGTATGAAGTGGTATCTCATTCTGGTTTTGATTTGTATTTCCCTAATAACAAATCATGTTGAACATCTTTTTTTCAGGTTTTTATTTTCTATTTGTTTATGTTCTTTGGAGAAATGTCTAAGTATTTTGCCCATTTAAAAAATTACATTGTCTTTTTATTGTTGAGTTGTAGTTCATTATATGTTCTGGATATTAAACCTTATCAGATATGGTTTCTAAGTATATTCTCCCATTCTGTAGGTTATCTTTCAACTTTCTTGAAATTTCTTTGATGCATAAATGTTTTTAATTTTTATGAAGTCCCATTTATATATGTTTTCTTTCTTTTTTTGTAGGCTGTATGGCAGGGTACATTCATTATTTTTCCATGTGAATATCCTATTATTGCAAAACCACTTGCTGAATTTTTCATTGTTTGTTTTTGTTAGTCCGTTTTGCTTGTCTGTTTGTGTTTTGGGAAGAGCATGGACCGGGAATTGAACCTGGGTCTCCCGCATGGCAGGTGAGAATTCTACCACTGAACTACCCTTGCACCCCCTACATTTTCTTTTGTTGATTGTGCTTTTGGTCCAGTTTCTTTTATATCCTCCCTCATATATTCTATGAATATTATATCAATAATATAAATATCATTTATTAGCTATCTCTTTGGAATAAAAAAACTGCTCTCACCTCATATTTTCCTTTACTCTTTCACAGTTTGAGGATTTTGGCTTAGTAATAACCTCATCCTGAAAAATAAATAGCATTACATATTTTTCTAAAATATTCAAGCAATTACTATCTAAGTTTTTAAGCTATACTTTCATCTGTAAAAATTCACCTTTACAATTTGCCAAGGCAATATGAATGACAGTCTTAGTGATCAGAACATTATGATGAGTATACACACAGACAAAAATCCTCAAATATTAATTAACTGATGTCCTTCCATATTTACATTAATTGGGAAATCAAAACATGAGCAACAGGTGCTGATGAATTTAACACGGGGCCTTTATTGGAGCCTGCTGTCTTGAATACACCTAACAGAAGTGTACCGGGTGAATCTTGTCTTTGAGTCATAAGTTTTCCTTCCTCGTGTAATCTCTAAATATTTTATGAACACACAGAACATCTCAATACAAAGCTGAAATATACAAAAAACTAAGTGCCCTTAACCTTTGAATACAAAGTTTCAACTTGAGGCACAGAAATACATTGCATTGTAGTTTTACCATTTCATGTTTTCACTGGGGGCCATTAATTTGTTGCCCTGATTTATATGGACGCTCCAGTATATACAGACCTGGAAAGGCGTTTTGCCATACTTCTTTGCTGGCTGGAAAACATTAGGGAAACTCAGGATGACTCCCTAATGGGCTGTAGCCTTTCAAAACAATGTTTCTTTTTCTTTTCTTTTTTTGACAAAACTCTAGTAGCTTTTGAGGTGTTTGGAAAGGATGAAATTCAACTGGTTAGAGACTTGGGGAAGAGGAAGAGGAATCCTTGAAAAGCAAAGATTTGCCTTATTTAAAATAGTTATTGATTTTATAATTTCATGTGAGAAAGGGGAAAATGCAACTATTGTGATTGGCTAAAATAGAACACATTTATGCATAGCTAAGGCACTTCAGGAAAATGTGCACAGAGCCCTCTGACATATGACTTCCTCTTACTTCCATGTCTCTCCCATCCTCCCCCTCCTACAATAAAATACCCGTTGACCTCACTTGTTTCTGAAATGGCTACTTTTCTTTTTAAAATAAATTTTTTTTCTCACTCAAAATTTTTTACTATATAGCTACATAATGAAAACTCATTGTACATAAAACATGCCCAGTGGATTCAGTGAGAGAAAACTTCCCAAAATAGATAGGATGTTTGGAGCCAGGAAGACAAAACACAATTGACAAGTGAACTTTTCCCTTTTCACCTGATTGCTTTTGGTGATGGAAAGACGTAGCCAAAGCTTGGCCGAATACCAGTTATCCAGTCTCTATAGTTCCCCTTAAGGAATTCATGCTGCCCTTCTCTTTTAGAGTAAAGAACTTCAAACTGGCCTTAGAAATAATGCTACTTTTTAATAAATAAATAAAAATAAATTTAAAAAATTTAAAAAAAAGAAGTAATGCTACTAGTGATAACATTTTACCTGGAGAAAAGGCCTTCTGGGAATCTGTAAAACTGTCTGGCAAAAAAGAATAACTAAAACATGGGACGCAATGGAGCCTGTCTGATAAATAGGCTATAGGATAAAAACATCATGAATTTAAACAAAAATAAAATATAAGAATATGAAGTTACTCAAGATAAATGAAAGAGAAAAAGGTATATGGTCATATATGAATTAAGACCATATTTTTGGTACTTATGTAAATCAAATGTGACACTTAAAAATACACTAGAAAAATAAAATACTGGTTGACTTCAGCTTTACTTTAAATCAGAGAGGTATACAATGGTAGAAGGAAAACAACTATTGCTTCCTTTCTTTCACAGACCACAGTTCATTGCATTTTGTTTCCTCAGGAGAAAAAAAGCACCAGAATTTTTTTCTTTGCCTAATAGATGGTTTATGGATGTTTCATTTCAATACATGAAATATTTAATGTCATTACAATACGTTCAATGTGTTGCCCTCATTAGAAATGTGTATTCAATTCACTATGCAAAATCGCAATGAACAAAGTGTTTTTAAAAAATTTTTATTCGAGGGTGCATGGGTGGTTCAGTGGTAGAATGCTCGCCTTTCATGCGGGAGAGCCGGGTTCGATTCCTGGACCATGCACCCAAAATATACAATCTAGCATTTCCCCCTTTAATCATATTCAGATATATATTTCAGTGCTGTTAATTTTGCTCACAATGTTGTGCCTCCGTCACCACTACCCATTACTAAAACATTTCCATCCTTCCAAACAGGAACCACGTGCATTTCAAAAGGTGGAAGCAACCCAAGTATCCATCAACTGATAAATGGACAAATCAGATGTGGAATATACATTCAGTGGACTATTATTCAGCCTTAAAAAGGAATGAAGTCCTGAAACATGTGACGACATGGATGAGCCTCGAAGGCACCCTGTTAAGGGAAATAAGCCACACACAAAAGGACAAATATCGCATGATCTCACTGACTTGAAATAGCTAGAATAAGCAAACCTATAGAGTCCCTATCTAGAATAGAGATTACAGGGAATGGGCTGGAGGTGGGAATGGCAAGTTAAGGCTTAAAAAGGCACCGGATTTGTGAGGTATTTTTCCCCTCATTTAATCCCTAGAGACAATTTAAGCTTTAACCCTCACCCCTTCAATGAGTACAGCCTCTTCTCTCATTTCAAAATATTGGACTGGTGCTGATGAGGATAGGACCAAAATAAAAAAGAGATTAGTTTATTTTACCAAAATAAAAATGTTCATTGCATGTAATTTTACGAACAGTAACCAACCAGCCAGTGTATATTGAACTTGTCTGCTACCACTTATAGGTACAAAGCACAATATTGGAGTAAAAGGGAATAAGGTATGTGGTCTCAGCCTTTGAGGATGGGAAAAATGCTATATAAAATAAATTTAAAACTTTACAAAGAACATAAAAATTAAGACCGACAAATATATATTCTCAACACACACGCATGCATATACATGAACACATGCTCAAAAACCAATCAAGCAGAAAGAACTCCCCCAAACCTAATTAGAAAATAACCTAAAACCCTGCTGCACCAATTATAGTCCTGTTCATCTAAAGGAGAGATAACGCGCTATGTGCTATGCCTGTGAGTGTGACAGCAAACACAGTTGTTCAGAAGATCTGACCGCTAAGCACTTTAAAGAAAAAATTTCTTAAAATAATTACATCAGCATATGGACTCTGGAAAATTTCTTCTACCGTAATAAGGTCAGATGGACATTTCCTGCTTCACATTTCTAGTACACGTTGTCTTTTAGACAATAATAGTGAGAAACAATAGTTTGGCAGGCATTCAAGGCATACTAAGAAATGCCCTAGCCCTTTAAGGCTGGACTGAGTCAGCCTCAAGTGGCAAAGATCTCAGTGATGATGAGAAGGGCAGAGACAGTGTCTGGGGCGTGGTGGCCCTAGAGAATAAGAGTCAAGAAGCAGACACATCCCTGACTTCAATCTTTAATGTTTCTTGACTTGAGAAGCCCCAACATCATAGCAGTTAAGCCTGAGTCTGAATAGCTTGCACCCCTGTCCCCCTTTTTAAATTGTTCGTAAGGTGAACAGCAATGCAAAAAACAAATGAGTTGTCAGTCCTCTTAAATTGTTAAGCAGGACCAGCCAGTGCTGCTATTACCCAACCTCCTGTGCCTGTTTTAGTTAGTCATTCCCAGTAAGAGTGAGGGCTTCCCTACCCTTCTTTAAACTTCAGAACCCACTGGGTATCCTCACTCTATCCAGGAATGGCCACTTCAAACACCATGAGACAGATCCAACCAGTCCTGGTTCCTTACAGATCTCTTAGTAGCTCCCACATCTTCTTAGACACCAGGCTGGGTGGAACTGGCAGCACGTGCTGGCATCTAAACAGCCCACAGCAATGTGAGGCTATCTCGGCTAATCATTTCCAGTAACAGCTCTCCTCTCTCTAATCTTCTGCCACTCTGAAATAAGGCAGAGACTGCCGAGGGGTTATCAACAGTGGAACAAGCATTCCAAAGAGGACAGGGGACAGAGTTAGGAGGGGCAGAATCTAAGATGAAAAGTTGCAAAGTGGAAGGAATGACGAGGGGGAAGAATGGACAGGAGACCAGGGGTGGGGGTGGGGGGTGGCTGCCTTTCATCCAGCACCAGAGAATTATAAGGATGAGTGAGTTGGAAATCATCCTTGACCATCCTTCTCCTTCACTTTTCACATTCAACTCATTACCAAGTCCTCCTCATTGTTAACTCCAAGGGCAAAAGTACCTGCTGTTTTTTTTTCCCAAAATACCCAAAAAAATGTTTTATTTATGTAAAAATGATGTAAATAATACATGATATCAATTTTTTAATTTCAAAACTATAAAGAAAAAGTAGACACCATCTCCAATTCTACTTTCCAGAAAGAGCACTGCTTAATATTTTGTTGAAAATCTTTCTAGACATCTCTCTATAGATACATGTGCATTCTTGCTCTCACACACAGATAATTTTAGATAAAGAGGAGGCAAGTTATATATCAAATTTGGCAACCTGTTTTTACTTAATAATAGGCCATGGGCCTCTGCCTATTTCAACAAATACAGATCTACAAAATCATTTTTAATGATTGTATAATATTCCATTTAGTGGAATATAAAATTATTTAACAAATCTTTCATTGAAAGAAATTATTTTTTCAATTTTGAAAATTTTTTATTTCAAATATTTTCCATATTCTGTCTCTAGCAATGCTGAGATTAATGTCATTGTACATATATTTGTGCTATTGTGTGTTCTATTTTACTAATCCGGTCATGGTAAATAGCACATGTTTTTATGTGTATTTTTTTAAATCACTGGTAAGGTTTTAACATTTTGGAGGCCAATTATATTCTCTGATGAATTTCTGCATTCATTTTTCTAGTAGAATGTCTTTTTTTTTCTTATTGATTTGTAATACCTCTTTGTATACCAGGGCTACAAACACTCTCATCTTTCATATCTTTTGCGTATCATCACAGATTTTTTTTCCCGTTTGTCCTTTGTTTTTCAAATTTAATTTTAAATGTTTTTGCTGAGACATTTAATTTTTACATAGTCATACTTGCCAATAATTTCTATCCTTTTTTTTTAATTTAGCGCTATTGATTTAATCCCCTAGCATTTGTAAGCACCATCCCTCCTTTGACCTCCTCCTATCATTAACCTAAATCAGGTCCTTTATCACATCTTACCCGGGTGACTGTAACAGCCTGAATTGGTTTCCCCTATGAACCTCCATCCTTGCCCATGCTCCACACAGCTGTAGGGTGTTCTAGCTGACATGAAAATCTGTCCAGGTCAGTCTTTTCTGCCTCATACTGTTCAATAGTATGTGTCTCAAGTCGGGTATTCATCAGCCAAGGCTTTATGATGTGGTTTTCCCAGAAGTTGAAAAATAAAAAACTAAACAAATGTTATTGGAGCAACATTTATATATGAAGTTTTTTTAAAAAAAAAAGAAGAAGAAGAAGAAACTTTATTTCTAGAGCAATTTTAGGTTTACAGAAAAATTGCATGGACAGTACAAGATACTTTCACACACATATTGTGTCAAGGCCTTGTTATTAATATCTGGCTTTAGTGTGGTACCATTGGTAGAAACAATATTTTTACCAAAGAAAACACATTCTTCTTATTTTTATGAAAACATATATGTTATGAAGCAGGATGCAAAATGCTCATGAATTTTAAGATAAACGAGACTAAGAGTCACCCCCAAGAGAACCTCTTTTGTTGCTAAGATGTGGCCTCTCTCTCCAGCCAACACAACAAGCAAACTCACCACCCTCCCCCTGTCTACCTGGGAAATGACTCCCTGGGGTGCGGACCTTCCTTCCTGGCAATGTGGAACAAAAACCCTAGAATGAGCTGAGACTCAGCATCAAGGGATTGAGAAAACCTTCTTGACCAAAAGGGGGAAGAGTGAAAGGAGACAAAGTGCCAATGGCTGAGAGATTCCAAACAGAGTCGAGAGGCTATCCTGGAGGTTATTCTTACTCATTAAGTAGCTATCACCTTGTTATTCAAGATGTAATGGAGAGCTGGAGGGAACTGCCTGAAACTGTAGAGCTGGGTTCCATAGCCATGTTTCTTGATGATGATTGAATAACGATAAAGCTTTCACGATGTGACTGTGTGATTGTGAAAACCTTGTGTCTGATGCTCCTTTTATCTACCTTGTCAACAGACGAGTAGAACATATGGAATAAAAATAAATAATAGGGGGAACGAATGTTAAAATAAATTTAGTTTGAAATGCTAGTGATCAATGAAAGGGAGGGGTAAGGGGTATGGTAGGTATAAAATTCTTTTTTGTTCTCATTTTATTTCTTTTTCTGAATAGATGCAAATGTTCCAAGAAATGATTATGATGATGAATATGCAACTATGTGATGATATTGTGAATTACTGGTTATATATGTAGAACGGAATAAGCAAAATAGGAATGTTTGCATTTGCTTTGTGTTTTTTTGGTATTTTAAAAAAATTTTTAAAAAGATAAACTAGAGACTTCAAAGAAATGTCATTAATTAGGTGGACGGGTTTAAAATGCAGTGGATATGGACGACAATGTTTAAGGGCCTCACCAAGCTTAGCAGGGAGTGTAAGTGGGTTACATTCAAAACTTGTTGCTTTACATCCTCATCGTTTAGATTTCCAAGCCTACCTTGATGTTAGGTGCAACCATGTGATTGTGATTCTGGCCCATAGAACATGAGAGAAATTAGGGTGACGATGTAATTTATTGTTCAAATCAGGACACATTGAGCATGGAAGGGGACACTCCTAATTGTTGTGCTGGAAATTCAGATAAAAAGTGAGGCATAGGATAACCATGGGGGAAGGTGAAGTGTGCCATCCAGCACTGCCCCAGGCCTAATTCTTCCCGCTCTTTCCCAGTCCATTGGCAAATGCAGAAGAGCTGGCAGTGGACTTTAGTGTCCCAGGCAGAGCCACAGGATGGAAGCATTGTACTTTTCCAGGAAGGGGAACACCACTTCCATCACATTAGACCATCACTGGTTATGAGATTTCTTACCCTGACTAGTTCAACATGAAACACCAGGCTTTCCATGGTGTGCTGGTTTGAAAGGAAGCATGCCCCCTAAGAAAAGCCATGTTTTAATATAAATCCCATTTCATAAATGTAAAATAATCCCTATTCAATACTGTATATTTGAGACTAATGAGATCATCTCCCTGGTTGATGTGATTTAGTCAAGAATGGTTGTTAAACTGGATTAGGGGATGACATGTCTCCACCCATTTGAGTGAGTCTTGATTGGTTTACTGGAGTCCTACAAAAGAGGAAATATTTTGGTGAATGAGAGATTCAGAGAGAGCAACACTATGAAGCAGAGAGTCCACCAGGCAGCGACCTTTGGAGATGAAGAAGGAAAACGCCTCCCGGGGAGCTTCATGAAACCGGAAGCCAGGAGAGAAAGCTAGCAGATGACGCCGTATTCGCCACGTGCCCTTCCAGCTGAGAGAGAGGCCCTGACTGTGTTCACCATGTGCCCTTCCACTTGAGAGAGAAACCCTGAACTTCATCGGCTTTCTTGAACCAAGGTATCTTTCCCTTGGATGCCTTAGGTTGAACATTTCTATAGACTTGTTTTAATTGGGACATTTTCTCGGCCTTAGAACTGTAAACTAGCAACTCATTAAATTCCCCCTTTTAAAAGCCATTCCATTTCTGGTATATTGCATTCTGGCAGCTAGCAAACTGGAACACATGGTATGACCCAACCCCCACCCCCGCCCCAAGCTCTCCAGTCTCACTGTCCATCGCTCTCTGGCTTGGACATCAGCTCTAGCACACTAAACTGTCTGTGCATCCATCTCTCCTGCCAGCCAGGGAGCTCCTGACATCAGGCAAAAACGTAGTCTTAATAGTCTTTGTAGCACTTATTACCTGAGCCATAACAGACTCCATAAATGTCTGCTGAGCAAAGAGAAAAGAATATGAATGTAAATCTTTCAATAGTCACTATCATGTCTACAATTAAAAATACATACCCAACTGTCCATTACATAGAACCTCTTATGCGGGAAAGACATATACTCAAATTCAAGAGTTTGGGAAGATGAGTTACGCTTTTATAGTACTAGAATATGAAAGTGAATTATTTTTCTTCTTTGCCCTCAATGTTCCTTTATTGTTCATTACCCCCTACCCCATGTACAAATACGCACAAATTCTCTGACTTCCTCGGGGGGTTACGTGACTTAATTAACAAAACCAGAATAAGTTAAAAGGAAAAGAAACAAGTAAGATTTTCAGTTCAGATATGAATGCTGGCCAATAATCCCTACGCAATTGCTCTGGCTCAACAGCAGGATTTTCCTCTCCCACTTCCCAGGATGATTAAGAGTGGCTGTGTAGTTGATGAGGATATGCGCTAGCACATGTTATCAACTTGAGAAAGGGGCTTTGCCTGCATGATTTTCATTAGCATTAATGGTAGCTAAGCTGCACACACAGAGCATAATGTCCTCTTTGCTCTAAGAAACAGAGGGATTTTCAATACCTCGATTATGAAATATTGATTAACTGATACATAGATATCCATCTAAAAATGGAACCATTCACTCTGCCACCCTTCCCCCTCATTCACATATAAAACCCTAATGGCAGTCCTGAGAAGAACAAAAAGCCTGAGAGGGGCTGGAAATGAGGAAGGAGGTTAAGAGCAGAGAAGGGAAAAGGCTGCAAATGAAATATGTCAAGCTGCACCCACTGACAGACACACAATCCCCCTGCACAATCACACACACACATATACAACACTTGCTCTACTAATTGATGCAGCTTTGCTTTCATGCCAAATATTAGGGAAACATTAATTAGAGAGAAATCTTGTTAATCCATTTCCCAGTTCATTAATTATGCATCAATGCCAAGTTTTTGTTGGCCTGTCATAAGACAATTCTGTTCCAATTAAGATCCAATGCTGCACACTACGCATCAGTTATGAGGCTTTCCTGACCCTTTGGGAAGGTATTCATGATCTACTCAATTCATGTGTTGCGTATATTTATGTTCTTTAAATAAGTATTCTGTAATAACAAAATCTCCTTTAGGCTGACTACAATTGTTTCCTAGCAAATACTCCATTCATCTTTGTCAGAGGAACATCAAGAATTCTTTTCAGCTGGAAAAAAAATAGAAAGGAGCATATCTACAGACTTTTGGAAACGTTAAGTTATATGGGAACTACTAAAGTGAAAGGAAAAGGTAATTTAAAAATTCTCAAGTAGGGGTGTGAGGGTGGTTCAGTGGTAGAATTCTCGCCTGCCATACAGGTGATCCAGGTTCGATTCCCAGCCCATGCACTTCCCAAACAAACAAGCAAACAAACAAATGGAAAAAATCAAACCAAACAAAAATTCAACAAATGGTGCTGCAATAAGGTGACGCTCAGATGGAAAAAGAATGAAATGTGACCCTTGCCATACAGCATACAGAGAAAAAAAATTATCAAGTAGTCTCAAAAGAGTGCAGTATCTATTTCTTTTTGTGCAGAGAAAATATGAGATGGGTTTCAGAGCTCAGAACACCCCAAATGTGTGGTTTTTAAAGGGATTTTTGGAAAGGAAGGATCTTTGAAAAGTCTCATCAACAGATACTAATTGAGCAAAATTCTCAGCACTGTACTAGTTAATATGGTGACTATCTATATTTAGTTACATCCAGCCTCCTAACATATCATTCCCTATAGTCCTAGGTCATTAATTTGTCACTGGCTTGATGTCTCGCCTTCCTCTGACATAAGTGTAAGCAGAGTTTAAAAGAGTTACTAGAGTTTGAGCAGTGAGCACATAAAAGCCATGGCCACGTCCATTGACAGACAGGTTCACGTTTTCTTTAGTGAATCAGTCTCACTTTTGAGGAGTGCTTCAGATCCATAAAATGTCTCATCCTTAATACTTAGTAGAGTGTCACACCCTCAGTGGGTACACAATAAATGTTATCGGACACAGTAATCTTTTCCCGACCTTTGCATCAAGACACTTAAGTATCAAATGTCATCAAATCCTATCTTCGAGGTGCAAATTCACTGACCTCAGCGTTTGGAAAGGGATTTTTCACTCAATATGAAACATCTAAATTTCCAGCAACAGGAGTTGTTGTGGGGTATTGATTTGAGGCAAAATTCCAGTCAATAATCAAGATGTTTCAAAATAAAGAAAAAATGTTTTTTAAAATACAATAATGGCTCTGTTAAGAATTTGATTCTGTGTCTAATTTTTGCCATGTAAAAATTCATACTTTTATAAGAAACTACAAATAAATCATGTGTGCAAGAAAGTTCTACGCAACTGGTTAAGTGCCCCTTAGTCACTTTTCCTTAAGCTTCCTTATTTTATTTAGTGAAGAGATGACAAGAAATACCTAAGTCTCCTCATCATTGTATCTATGATTGTATCTAAATTTAATCCCCCTTCTGCAGTGGGGATTATCCAGGATCAGTCCAACCTGCAAGATCAAGGTAGAAGATAGAGTGCTCTTACTCAACATTCTATAGAATGTGAAATGAGAAGGAAAGCATCAAATGTTATTTAAAGGAGATACTGCTGAGGAAAGTACCTCTTGACCTTAAATGTTCATCAGAAAAGGGGGATTTTTGTTAGTTAATGAGATCATTGCTGAGAAATCAAGTCTTCAGAGAACAAGACACATAGCAGGTCCAAATGGGTAGGCTGTATTTTCACATTTCTCTTGTTTCTCACCATGTCCCTGATTTATTTGAAAAGGCCAACAGGGTCATGACAGATAATGTTCAAATACTTTCAACATGTAGCAATTAATATTCATGTAGAATTTTTTAAATTTCCCAAGCAGCTTCATATATACCATATCAACTGAGCCTTGACTCAGCCCTGTGAGGCACATATTAATATTATCCATGATTTGCAGATAAGGATAAGACAGAAGAATGGGACTCTACTGTAGGAAGCGCATCTGGAGCCTGGCCTCCACACATCCAGTCACCTAGAAGCAGCCGTGGCTCTCTCTTGGTGCCAGGTGAGCTCTTTGGTTGGAGGAGCCAGACGGTGTGTGTATTGCCTGTTGACCACCCACTACTGAATGGCTAGTCAGAGAAGCAGCTGTAATAGGAGCTGGACTCAGGCTGAGGGGAGGACCGGCATGTGGGAGGTCCTAGGGAACCTGCTGAGATCTCAGTGTTTTGTTTAAGAGGTTCTAGAAAAGAGAGGTAGGAAACAGTGGCTGAGTGTGAGATCTCATTGTGTTGTCCATTTATAGATCTCCAAAAATATTTTTTCATCAAAGATTACTGAGTGATTTCAGCCATGTAATTCAGAAGCAATTCAAAGGATTAACTAAATTTCCATTAAAAAAACAAAAACCCTCCTTCCAGTACCATCTACCTATATACGTAAATAAAGCTTCTCAGGGCATGCAGCTATAAAAATAAAAAATAAGGACTATATTGATGCTGAATCTGTCTCATTCTAGCAATAAGTGATAATTATTCATCAATAGATACATGAACTAATTGTAAAACAAAATGAAAGCTCTAAAACAAAAGAAGAAAATAGAAGCAGAATTGTTTAGAAATTTGAAAAGACCAATTCATTTTATATTCATCTTATTAAGAGAAGCATTTCTAACAAAATTATACTTACTTCTTAAGTTTAATAATTGTCAAATCCTTTAACCTTTTTTTTTGGTTGTTTCCATCAACTGCAAACTAATCACTGTAATGGTGACTCATCCAGAAGTTTGGGCCTCATGATCACAGGGAATTTTTTTAATTTAAACTTAAAATTTACATAAATATACTTGTGGAGATGAAAGATGATAAAGTCATTAACAAAAGATGGCCAAGCATAAACATATATGCTGTTAGAATTAAATTTCATGGGTGAAACGGAATGAAAACATGAGTTTTAAGGAAAAAATAATGTTAAATATCTGACTATAAAAGAAACTTCAATGATTCAAAGACTGTGAAATGGATGGGGTGAGTGGTAAATTGCTATGGTATTTAGATTATATCAGGTGTTATTATGAGAAAAGTTTATTAAGCTATTCTATTATTTCTAATATTGCCATAAGAAATGTAGATAGTTCTAAAACTATCTCTGAAATCTACTTAAAAGGCAGAAGACAATACCCTGAAAGCACAAGAATTATAGCAATTCTCCACTAAAGCAACCCGAACTAACTGAAATATTCATCTACGTCAATATCTCTTACAGTTGTCTGCCTGATTCTTCTCTTACCACATCTTAAAACTAATTGTCCAGCTCATCATGCATAACAGATGAGTGATAAAATACTGGAAGCTAATGTAAAATAATCATACAATATCATGTGATTTGTAGTGATCAGCAATCCTATAATAAACAAGTTCCTTATATAATATAGGAACACAGGATCATATAATCCTTGCCACCACGCACCCCCACCAGAATCCCAGTAACTCACCTAGCTGACACGTGGGATTGCATCACATGCATCCAGGAGTTGCTCCAAATGACTACTAAGGAAGTTACTTACCCTGATGGAATGGCCAATACGTAAACAAAAAGACTGACATTGTACATAGGAATAATAACACATCAAGCAGGAAATGACAATTTCTCTCCTTTTTAAAATTATCTTTGGGACAAAGTGACAATAAATCTTCAAACTTAAATGAAACTGAATTTTAATGAAAATTCAGGGGAGTGGGAAGTACAAAAAACAACTTTGGTGGGGCTGTTAGAACATGGAGTTATGTTACAAAAGTGTTCAGAAAAAAGTTTGTACAATCTAAACACTTTGAAACTCCCTAGTGTAAAATGGTCCAAGCTAAATTATGGGAAAAGCCAATGTCGTATCAACACCAAACAATCGCCCTGCATTAGATTGAAAAGAAGGAAATGTTGTTCTGAATAGCTTGCCAAAGCCAAAGAAAAGTAAAATAGTTGCCGAAGACAAATCCGCTGTGAGTAATAGACCAAAAGGACACATTCTAATTTGTGCTCACCACTTAAATTTTGGAAAAGGTCATTCATTATCTGCAAACTTTCGGTAAATATAGCTGCATTTGAGAGAAATAAAGAGGGGGGAGGCAGGAGACAGAAAGTGAGTGGGAAAGGAGGATTTGACAGGTTACTGTGAGATGGGTTTTAATTATTAGGCTTGTCTCAATCAATGCATCCTATAAGCCTATTACGGGTGTCTGGATACTGTTTTCCCTTTTTAATCCTTGGTGTGAGATAAAGATCAGGTTAAGGGTAAAAAAAATAGATCTGGCTGCACCCATAATAAATAAGTGATTGAGAATGTATCTCTTACATAGTTTCTAGCAACTTATTTCAAACTTTGCTTTTACCACCTTGACTATTATATTTATCATTACTGTGTGCCCAATGGGAGACAAAACTACTTGATAATTTAGTATAAAGCAGTGGTTTCCACTTTTTTGAACATGATACTCTTTGAAGCCTAATTGGGAATATTTATAAAAACATGAAGTTAAAGAGAAGGCTATAATGAATCTCCATGTATCTATCACTCAGTTCGAACAATTATCAACCCACGACTAATCTTATTCCACTTATAACCCACCTACTCACCTCACCCCAGCTAATTTTGAAGCATATCCCGGATATGAGATGATTTGTTTTCGTTTTCAGTATGAAATTATTAGAGGGCTCTCCCCTACCACAGTAATGTAGCTGCATTTTTAATAATACCAGAAATATTGAGCCTCCTTTTTCCCTCTGACTTTGTGCCACTCTTCCCAATCCAGGGATCCACAGCTCGAGGGCGAGAAACACTGGCATAATGAAAATAACTGCACTTAGAAATAAATAAGACACACTTAGAAATGTGCTTATCTGTAATACCTTTACATAAACTCACAGCACAAATATTGCCAATTTATTAGGAATACATTGTCACTACAGGTTTACAAGCAGATTCTGAAAGATAGTATTAGAACTCTGAACAGAATTTGTTTTTTTTTCTTTTTATCCACCAACCTGAGTTTTCCCTGTTAAAAGAGAATAAAGAGCTAACACAGGCCACTGCTTTCTAAAAGTTGTTATCCCCAAACAGCTGTTTAGGGTCTTTTATGACTTTGAACATTACCTCTGAATAAAACTCCAGGTTCTAATGGGCTAGAAATTTTTGCATAATACCGCTTGAGAGCTGGCATGCTTGTTGGCAGTCTCCCCGAGAAGCCAAAGAACAAATGGGCAGAGACTGTGTTCACACATTTGGAAATGACAATTCCACACCAGAGGCCCAGCATGAGAAAACCCCTGCCCTGTACACTCTGTACATTTTCTTAGAAATATTAGAACACTAGTATTCAATGCTGGTAAGCCAGAACTCCTATTACGTATGAAGTTCACTTTTGTAGAAAAGAAGAAGGAAATAAAAGCTTCTTTTCTCCACGTGAGACAGATAATTCCTTTCATTTGTTTGGTAATGAATACTACAGAAAATTCTTTCCTGATTTCAGCTCACTGCACACATGCAGCACTGATTAATGCTAATGGAATTCATGCATTAAAAAAAAATAATGCGCTCAATCTCAGGATTGTAAGTATCAGTCAGAAAATCTGTGACTGGAATTTATTTGGTATGCATTTAATCCACATCAGTTTTAAACCCTTAAACTTTTATGTTTAAATGAACAGAATTATCTCTATTAAATCATATTTGACACTGATTGCAGCTATATAAAGAGAAAAATTATAGCAGTTTTATGTTTGCACTTTATCAGAGAAAAAGCAATCATCTCTAATTGAAATAATCTTTTCCTAGATTCATGGAATATCCTGCATTATACTTATTATATTTTTGGGGAAAAAAAAAAGATCATCATTTGAAGATTCCAATCTAAACATGTCCATGATAGGATTGAGCAAACAGAATGCGTAAGATAACAAAATCTTGCTTACATAGTACAGTGTTTTCTAAATCTTACTTCAGACATAGAATAAGAAAAGCTAGTTTTCAACCAGAGAAATTATTATCCGCTCCACATGTACCACATTAATTAGATTATACCCCAAATCCTAGTAGTTTGCATAATTGTATTTAATTTGCCAGAAGGGGTCAAATTGTAGCTCTGAACCTCCACTGGCAATGATGTTTGGTCAGAAAAAACATATCACATTTTGAAGAAACTGAAAAGCATGTGTAATTTTAGAATAATAAAATATAATCTTTTCAAAGGCTCAAAGTTTTATGTTTGAATAGTAAAAACCCCAGAAACGTACCTGATTAAGTATATATAATCATGGAATATGGTTAAACAATAGTTAGAAGCTCACTCATTTCATCCCCTTCCAGTTTAGTGTCAACTCCTTAAATGTAAATTTTCTAGTCATTTATCTGAGCTATCATTAAAATATAAAATTTCAGGCACTGAACTTCCATCCATTACTGCCTTCTTCATATTTTACTTTCTTCTCCTGGAATTAAAACCTTTCCTCTATATTAAATACATTTTCATTCCTCACTTCCACCTCTCAAAGATAGGGTACTTAATTAACAAACTTGCAATCTAAAGAAATCAACTGAGGAAAAAAGATTGGAACTAATTTACAATGGAGAAAGGAGGATTGCCAAAATTGTACGAGAAGCAAATAACTTAACCATACATGAATCTCAAGATATTTTGGTAAAACAACATTCCTCCAAATTCATTGGATGCTGCTTTACTCTTGGGCAAAATGTGCCCAAGTAGAATTTGTAGCATTAGGTATTTAGTGATTTCGGCCCAGTTTTAGCTTCTTGAGTATTCCACCAGGCACCCTAAAAATCAGGTCGATTTTGAAGAGCTGGGTCTATCCTGTAATTCTGGATTCAAACAAGGTCAGCCCGGTTTGGGGTTTGCTCTTGGCCAGCCGAACTGCCAAAGCAATGATATCCAAACATGGATTATTGCCAGAATAACCTGGGGCAGCTTTGATAAAATACAGATTTCCAGAATCAACTAAGATTACTGAACTGGAATCTCAGGGGTGGGGCTTAGGATAGGAGAGGGATGAGGTGGAAGCTGGGAATTGGCATTTCTTCAAGAGATCTACAGAGGATTTTGATCGTTTGCCATACATGGAAACTATTGGTGAAAGAGGACCAAAGATTGATCTCAAAGCAATTCCAAGGTCTCCTACAAAGCAGACTGGGGGTGGGCACTCCACAGCTCCAATGGCAGGGCTTTGAACAGAATTTTGGTTCAGCATTCCTGCTCACATGACCTGGGCAAGGTCTTGAATTCTCTCTGCCTCCATTTCCTCATTTATAAACTGGGAATAATGATTTCTACTTTATAGGACTGTTTTGAGGATATAGTGATAATCTGAATAAATTGTCTGGCACACTTATATTAATCTTATTTACCTTGAATGAGTTAAACCAAACCAACCTTTCATTTAAGTAAAGAGTTATAGATGTTGGGTAAATTATTTTCATCTAAAATATAAATTTATCATAAATAAAATAAGCTTCTCCAATCAAGTAATAAGAGAGCAAAAGGACAGACTGGAAAGTGTAAATCCCTTTGCTTTTGTGAACACAGGTCAAAGTGATAAATAAAAGTCCACTTTCTCATTCAAAAAAAAAATTTGCTTCTGCTCTAGTTTCCAAATTAGAGTTTTCTTGTTTTATTGAATTTTAGATCTGCATATTCTGCATACTTTAGCAGTTTTTGAAAGGCCCACATATACCTATATGTGTACATGCACAAAAACCCACGGCGAGTTAACACTTATCAAGTCCTGGATATATGCCAGGCAATGTGCTTTTGTGCATCAATATACTCAATCCTTCCAACAACATTGCATAGTCAACTAAAGAAACAGAAACTTGGCATAGACCGAAACTTACTCCAGGTCATACAGCACGTGAATTATAGAGCCATAAGCCCTTATCCATGGCACTTGCTAGGATTTTTCCTCCACATGTTTAATACATATTATAGTGAAAAAGATACCGTTCCTGAATTTTAGAATGATGATTTTTGGAGCTTGAAGGGGTCTTTAGAAGTCATGAGTGAAATCCTCTTAATTTACAAATGAGAAGACTGGAGCCTGGCCTTGAAAAAGCTAGCCCCATGTGGTTAGCTCCAGTTCCCAGGCTTTTAGTCCAGGGTCTTTCCACCCCACCACATTTTGCTTTCAAAGGCAGTGTGGTATGAGAAAGCCGACCGTGTTCAGGGTGCTTACGCTGTTTGTTGGGTCTGTGTTATGGTCTGCTTTACAGGTTCTCAACTCATTTTCCTGCTGGAAAATCCCCACCCATCCTGCAAGGCCCAGAGCAAATGTAACCTCTTCTCTATCAAGTCCTTCACTTTTACAAAGGTCAAGTCCTAGTTCCTTTTTTTTCCCTCCCCAAAGCACTTTCACAGACTCCACTACAGCACATCAAGCACTGTTTTAAAGACAAAACCAGAGAAAATAGCATTGTCATGTGCAAATGTTTCAAGTGGAGGTCTGTGAAGTCCCTTCAGAGACCCCACAGTGGAAAAAGGTCATAGCTCTGGGCCTCACATTCTGATTAATTAGAGAAGTTCTGTTTGTATCGATTTGACTTATTTGCATTTCAACAAAAATTTCCTTATGGAGAAAGAAAAAGTTGAAAGCCACTGGTTATGGGCTGTGAGCTTTGGGCAAGCCTGTTATCCCAGCTGTGTGTCCCTGGTCCAATTTCTTAACCACTCTGAACTTTAGTTTCTATATCTGCCAAATGGGGAGAGGATGATCTGTACCCACAGTGTGTGTACCTGGTAAATCCAAGGTGTGTGAAATGTCTAGCATAGTGGCTGACACATAGAAAGACTCAATAAATTAATTCCCAATTTATTATAATTATTATATTTTTATTTCCCTGCTAGTGCCTAGGATCTTTACATCCATTCTATCCAGCACAGGGCCTAGTCAGTCAATGTAGGCACTTATATGTCTACTGAATGAAAGCAAATGTGGTGGTAGAGTGGTGAATAGCGTCCCCCCACATCAAATCCATGTCTACACACAACTTCAGAATGTGACCTTATCTGGAAATAAGGTCTTTAGAGATGTTAAGTTAAGATGAAGTCAAACTAGATTAGGGCGAGTCCTAAATCTAATGTCTGGTATCTTTATAAGGACAGGGAGATTTAGAGACACACACACACTCACACACACACACAAGGGATTAGGCCATGTGACAACAAAGGCAGGAATTGGAGTGATTCCAAAAGCCAAGGAATGCGAAGGATTGCCTGCCTTTACCAGAAGCAAAGAGGAACCAAGGAAGGATCCTCTTTTCCTAAAGCCTTCAGGACTAGCACCGACCTGCTCACGCTGTGACTGAAGACTTCTAGCCTCCAGAACTGTGAGAGAATAAATTTTTGTTGTTTCAAGCCACCTAGTTTACGATATTTTGCCAGGAAACTAATACAGGTAGGATACTAGGACGAGATAGTTAGGGTCAATGTTGAAGCTATAGATGGAGAATGAAAGAGCCTTGACTGCTATGCTAAGTTTTTTAAATTGAAAGTTTTGAAAGGCGGCAACTTGAAAATATTTGTTTTCTAGCAAAACAGATAATTCTAGTGCAGTGATTCTTAACAGAATGTGCTATAGTTTGGCTTAGTAGTTAAGAGTGTGGAATCTGAGTTCAAATTACAGTTCTGTCACTTAGTAGCTGTGACTACAGGCATGACTACAGGCAATTCATTGAACCACATTTCCCTTATCTTTAATATGGGTTTAATAATAACAATGATGTCAAAGGCTGTTATAAAAATTAAATAAGTTAATACATATAAATTAGTAAGAACAATGCTTGGCATACAGTAAATATCATATAAGTGCTATAATAATAATTTATTATTTTGATCATATGCTCCCATAAAATATTGAAAAGGGAAGTTGCAGAATCATTTGAGAATCATGAAATGCAGAGTTCAGAATCATCTAAAGTTCTTTTTCAAACTTAGCAGAACCTCATGTTGAGCATAGGCGCCATTATTGGACGCTGGTACTCAAGGAAGTTTATTTGATCCCTTGAGTATGTTAGGGAAAATAAGAAGCTGAGAATCTCCACTGTCCTTATAACATGGAGGGTGCATTCTAGTAGAGAGAGACTGGAAGCAGAGAGATGAGTTATAAGGTTACTGCAATTGTCCAGTAACTTAAATCAATATTCTAGACCCAAGTGAAAAATGACCATCAGGGCAGTCTGAGTTAGAAATATCTGGATTAAATCAGGTCGTTGAAACCCAACTAAAAGTAACTCTGAGCCCCTTGAGAGGTCTGGAGCCTGGCTATCCCACTGGTATGATTGTCCAAGGTTTAGAGTAGATTCTCCAGTAAATTATAGCTTGCTCTAGTTCAATTTAAACATTTAGGGCAGGTCATAGAATCCAGGCATTAGACCATGAGGTCAGGAAGCCAGGAGGCTCTCCAGCTCATTGACATAATGCACCAATCAGGAGAGGCCAACAGGCCTTCTAACAACAGAAAAACACAGCCAGTAAACCATGCTTCCTGATGGATGCTTTCTTCAATTGGCTTTAGTTATGCACGGTAAACCAGTACGCCGTTTCAAGGGCTATAAACCATATACAGGGGGTATATTTGAGGAGAGATTTTGCTGAAAGAACCATGTGTAAAGTATAGGTCTCTCCCAGAGCATTATCTCCCTCCTTTCCTCCTTCCCTCCCTTAGCCCCCCTCCCCCCTCCCCCTACATGTGCCTTCCTGTGTGTGGTAAGCAGAATAATGGTCTCCCAAAGACCTATTCCAAGAACCTGTGATTATAATACCTTACAGGGTAAAAGGTAAAACTTTGAGATGTGATTAAGATTACAGACCTTAGGGAAGCAATCCATCCAGAGTATCCTTGATAACCCAGGTGGGCCCAACCTAATGACATGCGTTTAAAAGCATAGAACCTTTTGCAGCTGTGGTCAGAGAGAGCCATGACAAAGCCTGCTCCACCATCGTTGGTTTTAAGATGGAGGAAGAAGGTTATGAGCCAAGGAATACAATGGCCTCCAGAAACTGAGAATGACCTCATCTAATATCTAGGATGAAAGCAGGCACCTCAGTCCTACAACCACATGAATTCTGCCAAATGAGCAAGGAAACAGGTTTTGTTCTAGAGCCAACAGAAAGCAATGCAGCCCCTGCTGACACCTTGATTTAACCTGTTGAGATCTGTACTGGACTTCTGACTTATGGCAATGTTAGATAATAAATTTGTGTTGTCTGAAGCTGACAAATATATGACAATTTTTATGGCAGCCATAGAACATTAATATGTTACTAAAATTAAAAAAAAAAGAGTTCCAATTAACTGGAAAATACACCAGAAGACAACAGAAAACTAGTTATCTGATATTAAATATTAATCTCATTGCTAATAATTCTACTCTAATCCACTTCAATTAGCTTATGGGACTTCAGGGAGCTTTTCACTGTCATGAAATGGCTTCCTCTTGTTTCTTGGAAAACACTCATATAACAAAATTTAATAAAGCAAATATTCAAATGTTTAAGAATTAGGATGTTAACTAAAAGCATTTATTAGGGCAGGAATTATTATGACATTAAATAGCTTCCTCACGCATAGACTTGGGCAACACCACTAATGTGTTGCTGGTCTTGGTCAAAAAGATGATCTAATTAGGAACATCTACCACATACAGGGGCACCGAACAAAGTTGAGGGAAATTCAGATTTTTAGCACGTAGGGGGAAATTGATTTTAAAAGCCAGGCTTGGTCACTTCATAGGACCATAATTCTTTTTTTACTTCAAATTTTGCCAGTTCCTCTTTAACTTCCTCACTAGTATCTTCTGAAAGACTATGCCTTCTGAAATGAACTCTATAATCTTATCCATATTGATAAAGTGTACCAAATATGGTTTTAACTAAGTGGGCTATCTTTCCAATATTGGACTCAAAAACTATTTTCTTCTATAGAGGATTTTCCTGCAATGACATTTATTGCAACAAAAGTTGAACTATAATCTTCTTCAGTTTCAAAATGCCCATCAGTGTTAATCATCTGATTACAATTCCTTGGTTTAACAAAGTTGACACTCCACATAGAATTCTGTCCTTCCTAAATAAATATTGTATCATGGATTAGATCACTGCTTAAGCTTATTATCTGATCATAGGATTCCATCGTGATTTGGAATGCACCCACAGGACTGCTATGCCCAGGTTTTCTTTTGCTTGTTTTCAGAAAAAAGATGAACCTCAAATAAATCATATAATTAAATAAAATCACCTTCCCTGACTCCAGAGTTCTCTATTCCTCTTGGTGACATTCCAAAAGCCTACCGTCTTCTTGGTCCCTTCTTCCATCAAAAGAGGAAAAAATTTGATATCACCATTATAGCTAAAACTGATTGAGGTATTTGTATTTTTCAGCTCTTTATCTCTGTGAAATGAAAAGATTTATTCACAAAGTTTTTTTTTTTCTTTTAGGCAAAACTGACTCGGCAAGACGTAAATTGGATTGAATGCTAACTCTGAGGATAAAGCTATTTTAGTTACATTAGGGTGCTACGTATATTGGTCAGGCAAAGCGTGTAGCAAGCGAAAGAGGTTTATGTGGAGAGAAATGACCATAAAGGACACCAGGGTACATAAAGATCCCTCCCTATTCCACTTCTTCCCTTCTCTTAAGCCAATATTGCCTTTTCATTCATTTATTCAATAGTCTCAAATTTTAGAGTTCTGGAGTCCATTCACCTTGATCCTCTCCCCTCATTACATTTTCACAAAATTATTCAATAAAATAATGACTAAGAGCATGGACTTTAGAGTAGGATATGAATCTTGACTTCTCTGCTGGTAAGGTATGAGTAAGTTATTGGACCTTGTCATGCTTCAGTTCACTCATGTATAAAATGCGGGAAACCACAATACATAAAATGATACTAGGACAGTGACTGGCAGTTAGAAAGAAGTCAATAAATGTTAGACATCATTAACATTCAAGGACCACCTAAATTAAATGAATCTCCTCTCCTCCTCTCCGTTTCCAAAGTACTTTTAATAACTCTATTAAAGCACTTATCAGAATATACTTAAAAATTCTGTCCATATTTATCTTAACTTGAATTCCCTGGAAAGCAGAGCATGGATTAAATGATCATGCTTTGATCCAAGTTGCAAGCCCAGAACAATGAGAGTGAGGGTAGAAGGAGGTGAAACAAGAAGGGATGGTGTTCAGTTTTCTAGCAGCTAAAACAAAGACCATGCATTAGGTTGGCTTAAACAATAGGAATTATTAGCTCACAATTTTGAGGCTAGGAGAAGTCTGAAATCAAGACATCATCAAGGTGATGCTTTCTCCCAGAAGTCTATAGCGTTCTGGGGCTGACTGCCAGCAATCCTTGATCCTTGGCTTTTCCATCACATGGAAATCCACATGAGAGTCTCTTCCAGTCTTACTGGGTTCCACTGACCTATACCTCCTTCCCTTGGCTTTCCTTCCATGTGTTTGAATTTCATCTGCTTATAAAAGTCTCCAATATTAGGATTAAGACCCATCTTGATTCAATTGAGATAACTTAAGTGAAGTAGCTTTATCAAAAACTCCTATTTACCACGGGTTCATTCTCACAGGAATGGAAAAAGATTAAGAATGTATCTTTCTGGGGTACATACAGCTCCAAACAACCAAAGGCTCTGTTCACTTTTCTTCATTGTTTCTCCTTCCTGTGCTTCAGACTGAATGATTTCAATAGCCTCATTGTCAAGTTCTCTGATTCTTTCTTCTACCAGCTCTAATTTGTTGTTGATCCCCTCTAGGGAATCTTAAATTGCTAATACTGTGGTCTTGAGCTCTGTTTGGTTCCTTTTCAAAATAGAATGGATTACGTTTAAGGAAATATTTTTATGGGATACATACTCCAAAGTACCACAGATGGTGTTATGGATTTAATTGTTGCCTCTAAAATATATTCAAGTCCTAACCTCCATTCCTATGAATGTGATTCCAACTTATTCTAAATAGGATCCTTGAAGACATTATTTTTTAAGATGATGCCAACTTGAATTAGAGTGGTCCCTAACCCAATAAACTGGTGTTTTTATAAGTAGAGGAAATTGTACACAGATGGAGAGAGAGATGGCCATGTAATGGAGGCATAGATTGAGTTATGCCACAGCCAAGGAACATCATGGATTTCAGCAAGTGACTAGCCTACAGAATTCAGAGGAAGCATGGTCCTGCCAACACCTTAATTTCAGACTTCCAGCCTCCTGAACTGTGAAACAATAAATTTCTATTGTTCAAGCCAACTTGTCCATGATATTTTGTTAAGGCAGGCCTGGCAAATGAAGACAGATGGGAAGCAGTGCAAGGTTCCCAGGCTAGCCACTGCTTTGTAAGCCATGAAGACACAGAGATGATCACTTGCCAGATTCATCTGTTTGGGTACACTGGAAACTATGCCTGGGAGCAGTAAGGTAGGAGAATGATGAGAGACTTGATCTGTTTGGCTCCTTCAACTCTCCTGGTTTCTATTGTTTCAAGTTAATCCCACAGGGAATTAATCCTCCTGCACCTCCCGGGATTTGATATCTGGTTGATCAGGAAACCAAATTCCATGCCCTGTGGTGCAGTGTTTCATATGAGCCCATAAGTAACAGAGTCACTGAAGACTGTATAGAATAGGTGTCCTGCAAAAGCTTCTAAGGAGGAGCTGATGGCCCAGGAGGCTGGCAAGGCAAATGGGATCTGAGGTGGTGTGTAAATTATACCTGATGCATCTTCTATTTAAATAGATTATTAGTTTCTTTCACACAGGACTATGTCTTCTCATCTTCAAGCCCCTCATCACTGTAATACTGGATGTTCTATACGGGATGAGTTTGATCTCAAGATGTGCTGGGATTTCAATGATAACTGGAAAGGAGTGGGCATGAAGCAGAGTTTGGACAGGACAAAGGAACCACTCAGTAGTCCAAACTGCAGTTAACAAAGGAGCATGTTGAATTGGAGCTTTATCAAAGACAGAGCCTAAAGGATTTGATCTGCCTGGGATAAGGCAACAACTGAGATACTGAAAATTAGGGGTTAGAGCATTGAGGATCCAGTGGAAGTGAGTGACATACAGCATCCAAGCCAGCAGCTCATGATATAGGAAAGAAGATTCAGGATACAGGATTACAGCACAGGATGCTAAAGATCCAGCCAATTGGATTGGGGTTCAAAATAGGGCATCAATTCTGCACAAGAAACTGGAATAAAAAATGGCAATCAAAGGCAAAAAAGCCCTGATAAGTGTCCTGCATGCACCTAGCTATGATGTTAAATATAGTTGAAACTATTAATAATATTGTATTAATACTAATATAGCTGATATTTATTAAGTATAGCAGCCATTTCTCTAAATTGTTATTTGATTTTCCCAACAACTGTCTTAGATACTCACTTTTATTGTTTCCATTGTATAGATGGAAGGTTGAATAACTTGCCCACAGTCACGAAGCTAATGAATAAAGGAATCTAACCACAGGCAGTGTGCTGGTTTGAAATGATGTATGTACCCTAGAAAAGCCATGTTTTAATCCTGATCACATTTTGTAAAGGCAGCCGTTTCTCCTAATTCCTATTCAATGCTGTATGTTTGAAACTGTAATTAGATAATCTCCCTGGGGATGTGATTTAATCAAGAGTGGCTGTTAAACTGGAATAGGTGACAACATGTCTCCACCCATTCGGATGGGTCTTGATTTACTGGAGTCCTATAAAAGAGGAAACATTTTGGAGAATGGGAGATTCAGAGAGAGCAGAGAAGAACAGTATAGCTATGAGAAGCAGAGAGCCCACAACACCCCACCCCACCCCCACTTTAGAGATGAAGAAGGAAAACGCCACCCGGGGAGCTTCATGAAACAGGAAGCCAGGAGAGAAAGTAGCAGATGACACCTTGCTCGCCATGTGCCCTTCTGGCCAAGAGAGAAACTGTGACTATGTTCGCCATGTGCCTTTCCAGATGAGAGAGAAACCCTGAATATCCTTCTTGAACCAAGGTATCTTTCCCTGGATGCCTTTGATTGGACATTTCTATAGACTTGTTTTAATTGGACATTTTCTCGGCCTTAGAACTATAAACTAGCAACTTATTAAATTCCCCTTTTTAAAAGCCACTCTGGGCGGCTGCCGTGGCTCAGCAGGCAGAGCTCCGACCTGCCGTGCTGGAGGTCTGGAGTTCAATCCCTGGTGCCTCCTGCCCATATGCAAATTAAAAAAAAAAAAAAAAGCCACTCTGTTTCTGATATATTGCACTCCGGTAGCTAGCAAACTAAAACAGGCAGTATCTCTCCAGACTACATACCTTCATTGAAAGTATTACATGAAATAAGGCTTACAAAATTCCTAGCATAATTCTAGTCATACAGTAAGTACTCAATGAATATTAGCAACTATGATTATCGGTAATATTGTTAGTATAATAGTAGTAGTATTAATTATAGCAAAAGTAATCATGATAGCAACAGTAGCAGGTTCATGGAACTTAGGATCAGTTAAGAAGGCATATGGGCTGTTTTTGTTCTTAGGAATGGACTGATGGAAGGAGAGCTGTTCTAAAGTATGGGGGCTGCAAGTCAGGTGTGATGGGGGAAGCCTAGATATAGGGACATATAAAGCAGGACTTACAATGCCTGATTAACAAATGTAATTGAGAGGTAACATAGAAAATGGGTTAGAAACATGGACTTTAGAATCACAAAGGCCAATGTTCTGTTATTTATTAGCTGTGAGACCTTGGGGAAAGTTACTCAATACATGTGAGCCTTAAATAACTTGAAACCTAGCAAAGTGCTCTGCATATAGTAATCACTCAATAAATGCTAGTAGAATTGACTCATAGCTTCTCATTTTCACACTTTTGCGCTCAAAAAAAAAAAAACTACTCACAATTATCTCTAATACACAACTGCTTTTGAAACTCTTAATACGAAGGCAAATTCATCCAACTGAATGTAATTACTTTTAAACTGATATAATTTGTCACCCATATCCACCTAACTTTTCAGCTGCTTCCCGAACTTATGTTGCTTCAATGGGTATTTGGATATTCCGGTAATATTTATTAGTCTGAAGCTATTTTGTTTTAAATGAGGAGGAAACTTGGCAAATCAGGTCAGTTTCAAAAGAAAAAGTTCTCACTTTTACTATGGTGCAATTATACATGAAATATGTATTAAAATTAACAGGTCGCCTTTTTCATTGGTAACCTTTCACTGTAAATTTGAATTCTATCTCCTGGAACTGAGAGAAAATAATGCTTTAATTCACAATTGAGAAAGAAAGAAAGAGAAAAAGAGAAGGGTAAAGAGCATTACTGCCACCTCTCGCTCACTTGTCTAGAACTGAGAAAATATCCAGGAAACGTGGCCTTTGCTTGCCAAAGGTTCACACAGTTTGACTTTTGTTTATACTTCAGTGACCTATAATGGCTCTCGGTGCAGCCAGACCAACTTTGCATATATATTGACAGTATGGAAACCACACAGATAAGCAGTTTGGGGTTTGCATGCTGTATTTACTTTGGCACTTAATAATACACGTATTTTCCTGACTGATAGAAGTCCCAAAGGCTTAGTTCTGAACTTGAGTTGCTTTCCTCTTTGATTCAGCTTTTGGATTTCTTCATAATTACTTTAAGAATGCATTTTTATACAGTTTTGCCTAGTTATAGTTCTACTTTGGTTTGGGGTGCATTGTGTTAATTTCCCTTTAGTAAAAGGGAGAAAGGTCCTGTTCCAGCTGGGAAATTCACAGTATACTGCAGAATTTCTGGAGGCATACACTATTTGTAAGGGAAACGTCTCTGCAGTCACTAGAGGGACAGACAATGCAGCTGGATCACTCATGGCTATAAATATTCCATCTCTTTTCTTCACCCAAGTGTTTCAAAGTCCCTTTGAAACAGTTCAAAGTCCCAACTGTCTTTTAGAATGGGTTTGTGGCACCTTTCAGGCAAGAGACCACTTGCTTAATTGATCCACACCCCTTGTATCATTGAGGAAAAAATACATTCTCCTGGGACTCTAAAGAAGGACATCTCAACTTTTGAAAAATGTGATGAATTTTCATTATTAATAAAATGAAGTTTCTGTCTTAAATTTCCAGATGTTCTTAAAAAAAAATTTGAAGCTCACCACTGACAACTTACTCTAACAAAGTAAGTTTCATAGGATTCTTAATATAATGCCGTCTTCCTTAAGAAAGTTAAAAAACTGATGTTTTATGTATGGGCAATGTTCTTTCAAAAGAAAGTAAATGCCAGTATACAAAAAAATTGTCCCAAATGAGGGCATGTTGAAAAGAAACACCACACTAAAAACATTTTAAAGCTTGTTGGAAAACATCTGAATCAAGGTTCCTAAGGTCCAAATCATGTTATCTAAAATAATGTGTTTCCTCTTATTTTAATCTTTAAGTAATTAAATAGAAAATTGTGTTCCTGTGGCTGGATACAATTTGCCCTTTCAAGCAACCTCTTATTCAGTTTCTCAATTCCCAAGTCACTGACTCCAAGTTCATATATGAGCGCCTAATCAAAACATGCCATGGACTATGTTTAGTCTAGACTGCAAATTGGACATTTGTACCTGGCTTGATCTTTTGAGAATGAGAATCCGTTTGGGTTATATCACATTAAAAAAAATGTTTCTTTGTCTAACAATCCTTTAAATTGTTCTTTCTCTGCTTTTTTTGCATTGACAAATCAGAAGTGGCCTGTATCTATTGCCTTATAATTGGAATTAAATGAGATACACTTTACAAACGAAGAAACCGAGGCTCAAAAGGGTGAAGTAACTTGCCAAACTTACACAACTACTAAATGTTGGAGCTTAAAGGGGAATATATCTTTAATTTAGACAGTTTACTTGAGCCCAGACACCTGTTGGATTTTCCTTTTTCCCAATAAATACTTTTGAGCACCATTTATATATATAATGAAAAGACAAAATCCTTGACCTCAAAGAGTACACCATCAACTGGGAACACTATCATGCAAACAGATAATCAAAATATAATGTGATGGGGCAGGCCACAGTGACTCAGTGGCAGAGTTCTTGCCTGCCATGCCGGAGACCCAGGTTCACTTCCCAATGCTTGCCCATGCAAAAATAAATAAATAAATATATATATATATATATATTACATATATATATAATGTGATAAATGATTTAAAGAAGATATGCCCAAGATATAGGAATAACAGGAGGAAAAGAAATGGCTTGACACAAATGTGATTAGTTAGTAAAATGGGCACAGGTCTGATGTCTGAGACACCTATATTCAAATCTTGGCTTCACCCTGTATCATCTATGTGATATTGGGTAAGCAATTTAACCTCTTTGTTCTGAATTTTCTTAAGCTATAAAATGTGAGCAATCACAATATTATATGGTTATGTAATCACTAAATCTGACTGGGGAGCAGTCAAGGAAAACTCAGAGGAGAACGGGAACTGAGACTCAAAAAATAAATTACCCTAATGGACAAATCAGAGAAACAATTCTATCAAAGGAATCACAATGGGAAAAGATACAAGTAAGGTTGGTATATAGGAGACAGCAAAACTATTTGATATTTTTAAATCATTATCAAGGAGTAAAATGAGATGAAATGGCAAACATCAGAGAGGATGGGGTCAGGAGTCACAGCTCAATAGGTCGGTATGCCACTCCAGAAAGTTTAGATTTTTTTTCCTGTAGGTCATTGTATTAGCTAGGGTTCTCTAGAGAAACAGAATCAGCAGGAGATTTCTGTAAATATAAAATTTAGAAAAGTGTCTCATGCAGCCATAGAGATGTAGAGTCCAAGATCTGTAGGGGAGGCCATAAGCTGGCAGCTCCAATGAAGGTCCTCAATTAACTCTCAGGAGAGGCTGGCTGGCTGAAGCAGGAAGAATGATTGTCTCTTCTGAGTCCTCCCTAAAAGCCTTCCGGTGATTAGATTAAGTGTCACTCAGTGCAGAAGACACTCTCCTTAGCTGGTTGCAAATGCAATCAGTTGTGGATGATGCCAACATGGTCATGATTTAAGTCCATGAAATGTCCTCATAGCAACAGACAGGCCAGCACTTGCCTGCTCATGACAGTCATTATTTCCCAAAATGGTCCATTTAGATGCATAATTAAATAATTTTTACTCACATGTTAAATTATTTCCTTTATTGTTCTCTTTTTCTGGATAATCAAGGAAAAGTTCCACTTTGGTGATGGTCTATCTTGAATACCTACTACTTGTTAATTTTAGTGCTAGATCCAACTTCTTATGGGATATCTCTCCCTAGATGGCAAAAAGAGTCCTAGAATATTCTTCCCCTGATGGTGAATGGCTCCTTATCATTTGGAATTCATCCTGAATACTATCTCCTGCAAAAGTTCTTAACTTATCACTTACTCAAAAGGAACTTCTCCATTTCATCACCCTATTTTAAATCTCTGAATACCATTTATCACAATCTGATGTTTTTCTTGTTTATTTTCTTCATATTTTTTAATAGAGTCCTACTCATTGTACACATTCAATGAGAACTGTTGAATGAATGAATGAAAACATTTAAGTCAGAAAAGGGAAGTTGATTGAAAATAGCATGGATGGTAAGTACATGTGGCAAAAGTCAGAAAGCTGGCACATAGATGACTGAACTTTGCAATCACTTCTACAGGTGCTAGAGATGCCCTGAAGAGTTGTGGACAAGGAAGTGAGAAGATAAAATTTTCATTTTAGAAAGATTACTCCTTCACTAGATTGAATAGAACTTCAGGAGGGATATATAGGGAGGGAGATTGTGAGGAGGTTACTGTAATAGTTCAGGTAAACATTGATGGGTGCCAAAACTAGGCCTGCAGCAGGAGAGATGAATAAGGGAAACAGGTTCAAAGATTCTTTAGTAAAACACACAGGACTTCATGCCAAATTGTATTAGGTATACAGGAGAGTGAAGAACATGGGGTCTTTTCCAAGTTTCTGGTATGGGCAATTGAAAGATGGTACTGCCATACACTGAGATATGAAAAACAGGAGGACAAAGCAGCACTGGGGAAAGAAAACCATGAAAAGTTACGCTGCACATCCAGATGACCATGCCCTACATGCAACTGAGTCTAGTAAAGTAGAAAGCTGGTGGAGAGGGAGGGATTTTGAAGTCTTCCGTATATGGTGATGGCATCGCCTGGAAATACCCTCTGAATGTAGGATGAGAAGAAACTACAAAGGACAGATCATTGGGATGTACTAGTAGCTAAGGGTGTGTAGAAGAAAAATTAGAAGGAATGATTATATAATTAGGAAAAATATTTCACGGAAACCAGGGAAAGGAAGATTTTAGTCAATAGTGCTAAAAGTTGCAGGCAGACTGGATAAGTAAACAGTGAGAACTGCCAACTAAATTTAGCATCTAAGCAGCTACAAGTAACATTTATAGAGCAGGTTCAGCAGAGAAGTGGGGGTAGGAGCCAGTAGGGCAGGGCAGAAAGTGTAGAAAGCAAAGAAAGCGGAGTCTTTCCCAAGAAGCTTGGGAGTGAGTAGAAGGAGAAATTCAGAGTAGTAGCTTGGGGTATACACTTTTTTTTTAAAGGTGGGAATGACTTGAGCTTGTTATAGGGTGAAGAGAAGTTGATAAGGAGAGAAAGAAGCTAAAGACACAAGAAAGAAAAGAGACAACTGAAGGATCTAGATTGTGGAGGAGGTAGGAGGAAATAAGATCCAGAGCACAGGTGGCTGGATATGCAGCAGTGGTGTAAACACTTTCCCTCTGGGAAAGAAGGCAAGGTTCCCACAGATGCAGATATGTTTGTAGAAATGGGGGGAAGGGCAGGAAGTTAAGAGCATTCATGCCTGATAACCTTTGTGAAATAGGAAGTAAATTAATCTACTAAGAATGGATGATATTTTAGAAAATCAATCTGGTAGACTAATGAGAGAAGAGTTAAAGTAGTAAAAGGAAACCAACATAACAATCAAGACAAGAAGTTATACGGGACTTAGGTGGAGTGAAGGCAATGGGATTAGAAAAGAGAGCTAGATATCATACTTTTTCCCCTCATATTCTTCTAAAAGTTAGAAACATTACTTTTCTTCTGATGAACAAATCTCGATGTGTAAAGCCCATGCTATCAGAATTGCCACACTAACAACAATATTTAAAAGCAGATAGAAGTAGAACGAAATGTCCTTGGAGCAACATGACTTTCTAAAGACAATTTGTGGTTTGCAAAGAGACGAATATTAATATTAATTTGCACTATCTGTTTCAATATTTGGGCTATCTTAGTACCTTCTCACATACACAGACACACACACACACATTTTAATGGTTGTACATATATATAGAAAGTAGAGCAACTGATTTGAGAAGAAGTGGGGTAAAGGCACAAAACAGCCTGACCAAAAATACATTATAAAGAAGAAATGCAACTCATCAATAAGAATAATTCACTTTTTTTTTTAACATGATATGCACTGGGAATTGAACCCGGGTCTCCGGCACGGCAGGTGAGAAATCTGCCACTGAACCACAGTTGCCCACCCAGGAATAATTCACTTTTAACAACAGTTGATACAAATTGATGCACTAAAAAGAGAAGTTCTCTGAAGTAAATTTCAAATAAACCCTGTAGTCATCATATATTTATTGAATATCTTTATGATACTGAACTAAAGAACAATTGAACTGAAAATGCATTGAACTCATTCTAAAATTTCCCTAAGTATAGAACAACAAATGAGTTCATTCATTTATTCATGCATTCAACAAATATTTATTGAGCCCCACTTGCAGTAGGCTCTCCTTCTCACAAGCCACTGGCAAAAGATAGTGAAGCCATCAGTTATCCTAATGATCTTACTAGACCATCCTTATTGTTCAGCCAACATGCCAAATTATCTATCCAAGGCTACTGATTCCACCAGGCTGGGGCTCCCTGGATCTTCTTATTCTGGAAATGGCATATGAGAGGCTGAAGAGAACAAGAACAAAAAGAACCTAACTGGTTTCCATCATAACTCTGTACTTGGAAATTCTGCTGATGCCCCTCCTTTCAAAACATTGACATTCAACTAGCCTGAAAGTCAAAACTGTCCTGTATTTTTCACCTTTCCTAATATCTGACCTAGCTACATGATAAGTTGTTTTTTGTACCACACTGGACATGAACCAGATTCCTTCTCTCCACAATATCAAAAAGTTCACACAAAAATCTGGGTGTCCAGTGTCTCTTGAAAAAATAGCAGATCTGGAGACCCTGGACCAAGGTCTTACCTCACAAGACATGGCTGGAGCCAAGCAACAGCTGCTCCCTGAAGATAGGGTATGTTCACTGTCCTATTGTATTATATCTTCTGACCTCTCTCATCATGCCACCTGCCTGATTCCAGAAGGCATGTGAATTGACCAATCCCAATGATAACAAAAAAAACTTATAAAGTTTATTATGCCTATATATATATGTATATAATATATACACACATATATTTATATTTCTAATCTGGGTGTTCATTGGTCCATTAATTCGTGTTGATTGCCCACTCTGGAAAAGTAATTGCACTAAACAAAATTCCCTTTTTAAACATTAGGGGACTCACAATCTATTGAATGGCAATCTACATAAGTAAGTGGTTATTAAACTTTGTCACTAGACACTTAGCTTCAGACTTTTCAAGAAAGGGACTTAGCAGAAGGCAGACCAGGCTGACACTGGTCAGGCAAACTAATCTGGCTGTAAGGTCTGTGTTTCTCAACAGAGTGGCAAACTGTTCAAAATGTGATATCTGGGTGGGGTCGGAATACTAAGAGGCAGAAGGTGTATTGTTAGGATTCCCGTGAGATCCTCTCACTTGGACTAGGCTTCCCAGATAAGTAAACATGCAGGAAATGATTCAGGTCCTAAGGAGAGGGGCTGGCCAGTAAAGATATCAGGGCACTGTTATCTTTATAGGAGTTGGTGGATCTGAGCCACTCCTGCATTGCTTCCTTAGTCAGGATAAAGCCCGGGAACCATTCAGGGCTGAGCCTGCAAACTTAAGGCACTTAATTCTTTACACTAGAGAAGGGCAAAAGAAAATGATATGGAAGACTTCAGTATGAAATATCGTATGTCATAGAGGGGAGAATTCTTTCTGATCTGGGGAAGTCAGGAGGTTTTTCATTGGTGATATTTTAACCAGATCTTCAAGGATTAAATCAGTTTCCCTGATGGAGAAGAGGATAGAAGAACAGCTAATGAGCAAACACGTTAAGCACCAACTAAAAGTAATATGCTGAATATATAAAGCTGAATAAATTAGGGTTCTGCTTCAAGTAGCATAAATCTAGTGGAGAGAAAAAAAATTTATTGAACTCATTAGAATAAAGCGAAGTGAGTTCAGTATTCTCAATATTAATGTAAAGAAAGGTGGTACCATAAAAGTAAGGGTAATGAATTCTTCTAGGAGATGTAAGGAGGAAACCTATGAGCGGGACTTAAATTGGGTCTTGATGGAGACAGAGGAGTTCACCAGGCGGGTTGTAAGAGCATTCCAGACTGATAGTGTGTGACAGAGCTCTGAACCGTGAACATATATTTCAAAGAGTTGCCAACAATTCATCATGGCTGAAGCAGAAGGTAAGAAGAAGGAAGCAAGGCACATAACGCTGCAGAAGGATGGGGCTGGAAGAACTTTGACGAAGTAGCCTGCCGTGGCTGGACTGTATGGTGCCTGGGGAAGAATGGTGGTTCCTGAGGTTGTAACGATAGTATAGAGCACATAGTTAAGGTCAATGCATGTTCTAGAGCAGCAGGTTTTAAACTTTTTTTTTTTTAATCTCATAGCCTCTTTTAAGAATAGATCATTTCTGTGGACTGACTCCTCAGAAATTTATGAAAGATCAAGCCTATACATTGCTCTCCCAAGGGTTCTCAGGTCTCAGAACACTTTTCCTTATAGTAGTGTTTCCAAATCCTTCATCTGGTGGCCCAAGTAAAAAGTGATGTTATTAGGTTAGTGCAGTGGGGTCACCAAAAAAATCTGCTCGAGGTTAGAGCCAATGAAAGTGGGTTTTTGCTATATTCCCCTACTCAGATAGCTTGGAAGCTTTAACGAGCAGTATCTTGACACACCTGTAACCTGTTCTAATTAGCTCTGAACCATCAAAGGTTTCTAAGCCGAAGAGGGAAATCATCAGTGCTGCATCTGAAAAGGCAACTCTATCAGCAGCAACGGAGACAGTGGACAGGAGGCAGCCAGATCAGTCAGAAGCTTTCCCAGAAGAGTATAAGAAAGCAATTATAAGGACTTGGCATATGCATTAGTGGTGAGGCTAGAAAAGAGGAGATTTCCTTTTGTGGAAATATAGGAGGAATCTAAGGGTATCAAAAGGGTATAAGGGACTTGCTGGACCACTAAAAATGTTTATGTATGTTGTTCATTGCACAAGTGAAGTCTTATTAGGCTAGGCAAAATAACTGACAAAGTAATTTACCTGAAACCCGTGTTGTTTTCAATGTAGGTATGATAAAAATCAGTTAAATCCTGTGTTAGCTTAGATGCTTCAGAAGACTTAAACCCAATCAAAGATGAGTTGATATGCACTGTATTGTTACAAACTTATTAAGAAATCCACTAAGTAAATTCCTTTTCCATTTTAGATATTTGATTTTTATATATTCTTTAAAGCTCTGATTTATGAATATAAGGTGTTTTTCCCCTTCATCATCATATTTTAGTTTTATCTGATCAAAGAGGTGTGGTTCACTATCCACGATAACCACCAAGCATCCTGAGAAGGTGTCGGATAGTGTGTGAAAGTTAAGTAGGTGGTGGTGAGTGTAAAATCAAGTAGGTTATGTCCAGTGCTCTTACACTTGATGCTAGGAACATTAGTAATCTGATGGAAAAAATGTTTGCCCAATTCTTCTCCTGCATTATTGTATCTACCTAGTCAATATGCAGATGACATATGCACGATTTAGATTTTTCTAGTTAAAAACATTGAGGGGATTTCCTACTTCTTCCCTCCTTTACCCTCTAAACAGAGGTTTAGAGATTCTTTTTTTCATAAATGATTAGATGAGTACTTTGAATTTTGAACCTACATTTCGCCCCTACTAGACTCAAAGCATGGTCAGATTTCCTTGAACTCTGGCAGTTGAGAATTCACAGGAACCTGAAAGGAGTAGAATGCAGCTTGGAAAGGAAGAACTGACCGCACTGCTCCAAGGCCTGGTGCTTTGCTGTTATCTGTTACAGGCAGCTGTTGAGTTTTGTGAAAAATACATTAGAAGCCTGCGAAAAATACATAGAAGTCAGATGCTTGGGAAGGCAAAGCCTAACCCATCAACAAAGACAATGAGTATGATCTATTGCATACTTCACTAAGGGTGCAAAAACAGAGCAGAAAAAATAGAGTGGGTTCCGAGACCCTCCCCCCACCCCCCACCCCCCAGCCCACCCCAGCCCCCGCTTTAGTGCAGGAAGGAAGCCCGACCCTTAGGGACCCAGAGAGGAAAGCGGCACTAGATGGATTCCTCTGCACGTAGTGCTGCCATGCACAGAAAGAAAAGCTCATTTGTATACACATACAATGCGGGCAGCACTTCCTCTTCTTATAAAAGCTGTTGTGAAGATGTGCTTCTAAGACAGGTTAATTGGGGCTGTTCTCCATGGGATTCAAGAATCAGAGAAGAAAACGCTCCCCACACAGAAAGAAAAGTATTATGCTTCCCCAGCCAAGGCTGACATCCAGAACAGCTGTCATCAGATTCCCCAGAAGCCTGAGTCTTGTCAAAAAGGGGGTCTGAAAATCTACAGCCTTTATAATTTAATATTGACCTAATTATCACACTTATGCCTGAATATTCCAAATTTGCCAATTATATGCCATGGTTCCAAACGATTTTTTACAAAACGTATCCAAACTTTTACTCCTAAAGTAATTTCATCCAGGCTTCAGGATGAAATTAATTTCCATCAGAAACCCCTAATATCAGTGATGCCAATACATTTCCCATGCAGATTCTATTAGAAGCAGTGAAACATTAACCCTACACTTATCAACAGGAAGTATATAACCAGTAATTGTACCAGCTATCAATGTATCATAACCAAACTATACCCTCATTCAATGGGAACTCAGTATTGTTTTTTCCCTCTATTTTCTGGTCCTGTTTTACTGCATGACCTGTAAGCATATCAGACATCATAAACAGTAATACAAATAAGGATCTGATTTTACAAAGCGGGGGGGGGCAGATGAGATTTAATTTTCTAAAGTTGTGCATCTTTAAGTTCTTCATATTTGGCGCTTTATGTATTAAAATACTACAATCATATTGGAAATGTTATTTTTACTATGAAAATAAAGATACAGAAATACAGTGTGCGATACACATAATTCAAGTGGTACCTTTTCCTTCCTATTGGGATTATCTATTGTGCATTTCACCCAGAAAATCAGGATATTATACATTTTTTTATACTGTAAATTTGATCCTCAGTTATATTTTTATCTATCACCTTTTATGTAAAGTCAGAGCGTTTAACTGTGGAGTTGTGGAAATGATGACCAAGAGAGTATCTGAAATATTAATGTAGAATAGGTAACTGATATTTAAAATCTACAAATAAACCCAAAACTTTCATTTCAACTACATCAATCTTCTCCCTCCATATAGCTAAATTCAAGCTGAAAACAAAATATATGGATATATGCATATATTAAGCTTGGCAGAAACTTTAAAAACTAGGATCATATGCTTATTTTACCAGTATATTTGGGAAATAAGCTGCTCTGATTGAATGATCTAGTTTACTGAGGGTAAGAAAATTCTTTTTTGTTGACCTGTATAGCTAAAATATATTAGTTTTCTATCTTGCCTTAGTAGGAAAAATATGACTATCATAGGTATATGATTCTGGATCTTAGAATGCTGAGGGTTTTACTTTTCCCATTCACTAATTCATTTATTTGCAAATATTTATTGAACATCTATTATGTGCCAAGTGCTGTTCTGGGCATAAGTTCTATTCGATGATTATTATACATGCTGTATAATAGATGTATAGACGATAGGGTACAATATATAAAGATTCCAAGTTATATTTTGGAAACTTCTCTTAAAAATTCCTGATATCACCTCTCCTATTATCCCAGATGCTATGACAAATACAACACATTTGGGTTGGCTTAATAGGAATTTATTGGCTCATGGATTCAGAAGCTACAAGGCTTGCTTTCTCCAGTGGTTGATAGAGTTCTGACCATCTGGTCATCCTTTGGTTCCTTGGCTTCCCTGTCACATGGTGACGTCCTCTCCTATCTATTGAATTCCTGCTTCTTGATCCTCTCCATGGCTATTTTCTGTAAGACCTCCAACAGTAGGATTAAACCCAACCTATTGGTCACACCTTAACTAAAACTAATGTTTCACAAAGTCCTATTTGCAATGGGCTCACACCTACAAGAATGGATTAAGATTAAGAACATGTTTTTCTCTAGTATCTAACTCAATCTGTCACATCAGCTTATTTTTTGAAATATGGCTATTTCGTCTCAAAGTTCACACTGTTTCTTTCCTTTGTGCTGTTAAAGCAAATTCTGCTTAACTGAAGATTCTGTTTAATCACAAGTCTACTACAGTGCAATGTAGTACTGTAAAGCAATCACTACAGAGTTACTGGAACCAGAGATTGTTTCCTTTTGTGTGGCTGGCAGAAACCCACTAGGCAAAAAGCTGTCTTTCTTCACCGTCTACATGAAAAGATTATCTTCTAATAAAAAAGATTAGGCTGTGTAATATAGAAAGAGCACAGCCTCAGGAGTCAGACAAACCTCACCTTTTGACCATGGGATAAAGTCCTTCAAGTTCTTTTTTTATTAAAGAAATTATAAGTTTACAGAAAAATTCTGCAGAAAATACAGAGTTCCTATATATACCCCCACCATGCAGTTTTCCCTGTTATTAACACTTTGCATTAGTGTGGTATATTTGTTACAATTGATGAAACAATATTATAATTATACTATTAATTGTAGCCCATGGTTTACATTAAGGTTCACTGTTTGTGTTATATGGTTCTATAGTTTTAAAAATTTTTTATTCTGGTAACATATATACAACCTAAAATTTCCCATTTTAACCACTTTCAAATATATAAATCAGTGGTGTTAATTACATTTCAATGTTGTGCTACAATCACCACCATCCATTACCAAAACTTTTCCATCATCCCAAACAGAAACTCTGTACCAATTAGTGACTTTATATGAAAAATGGAATAATAATGTCCAATCCAAAGTTATTCTGAATATTAGATAATTCATTCAACAAATATTCATTGAGTGCTTTATCCTGAGAGCAATGGGGAGTCACTGTAGAGTCTTAAATGGAAGAAGTAACATGACTAGATTTGGATTCTGGAAAATCACTGTGGCTGCAGTAGAGGATGAATGAAGATGAGGGAGGGAAGAGAATCTCTTGTTATCCAGAGACAATTGTTGCTTTCATATAAGTAGAGGCACTGAGGATGAAGAGAAGGCAATAGATTTGAGCATTAAGAAATTAAAGAAGTCATATCAACAGAGGTGGGTGATAGGCTGGATGTGGTAGATCAGTGTATAAGGGATGCAAGGTAACATCCAGGTCTTGTGCTTGGGTATCTGAGTGGATGGTGGTGTCATTCTCTGAGATAAGGAACAAAGAAGAATAGCTGGTTTTGTGGTAAAGATGACACATTCCATTCTAGACAGATTGAGTCTTAGGTGCTTGTGGGACATCCAAGTAGGGATGTATAATGTCAGGTTAGAAATACAGGTCTGGAGAGAATGCAGGAGAACATGGCACAGAGCAGAAGCCCAAGGAACAGTGGCTTTTACTGTTCATATGGACTTGTTGGTTAACCACATCTCTGCTTCCCCCACTGGGACCATGAGCTATTCAATATGGTGAAGTATAACTAATTCATCATTCAGAACTGTTTTGCAACTACTACCACTTCCTGAAGGACTCACCTAGATTCTGTCTCAGCCTCTTGGTTTTCCCAAAGCTGCTCAAAAAGAGTCACTATATTGTATTGTTTTCAGTAGTCTATACACCAATTTTCAACTGTTGTTTTTTTAGCAGTTCAGACTTTTGAATCTCTAGTTCAAGACATGCTTAAAGCATGTGCTTTCTCTCATTTCAGTTTACCAAAGAGCTGTTGTGTATAATATGTTGGAGTATAATGTATGAGATACTTCTTGGAGCATAACTAAAATTTCATTTACCTGTGTAAATATACTCACTTTTGAGCATTCAGAATTGGCATCTGAGATCCAAGACAGGAGTCGAAATGCAAGGCAAATGAAGTTTGTTTGAAGCCTTTACCTCTTGAAGTCCTGCTCCTCTTCCAAGCCCCTTATGTATTTGCATGACCCTCTAAATATGTAAACCCTTCTGTCACAGGACAGTTAGGTGTTTCTCTCCTGAAGTATACTTAATTTAAAATTATATATCTCTCTCCCCAAAATTTCATTCTGCTTCACCTCAGGAGCTTGGTAGGTGACTTGATTAAAGTAATTTTGTCACAAAATATGAATAACTCATAAAATGATTCATCCTTTGGACACAGTAAGTAGACCCTCAGCATTTACAGATTTTATACTTAGACTTTACATGATTTTAAAACAATCATAAAGTTCTGTGATATCTAATAATTCTGATGAAGCAGAAAATAGCATCCTACAGGCTGAAGTTGATGTGTAAGAAAGCGACTTAGTCAATGAGTGAGATGAGCCAACATTTCAATGAGGTTTCTTCTTTTGCACTCTCCTAAATGTACACCTTGGAAAGTTTGGTCTCACTGGTCAGTACAATGGTGACAGAAGAGAAGAGAAAGTTAGGAAGTTCAATAACATTTTGGTTATTAAAACTATTTTAATAAAATCATTTACATTTAAAATGATCAAAAAAGTTGATCAAATGAAAATTACAAAAACATGTTGAAATGTCACAGGAGTCAACTTGAAAGAGCTCTTGCTGGCCAAGTCTAGGACAATTTGATCATCAAAATAAATTAAGAACAGTAATAAATTATAGTCCATTGATTAAAATAAGAATCCATGAGTCCATTCTGATAATAGGTGATGATAGATATAGATAGATGCACAGAAATAAGAAAGAAAAGTTCTTTCTTTTAGTAGAATGATGATTAATAAACATAAAAAGAATGACTGAATTAGAAAACCACCATTTTTCAATTTGTACAAATTGATTTAGACAAGAATCATCAGTGGATGCTGCCTTCGTTTTCCAGGCTTCTGTGACAAATACCACATGACAGGTAGGCTTAAACAACAGGGATTTATTGACATATGGCTTTGAGGCTAGAGAAAATGTCTCAATTTTGAGAAAATTGAGGCATCTGCAAGGCATCTTGCTTTCATCCCAAGAGTTATAACATTTTGGTACTGGCTGTCAGCAGTCCTTGGACTCTTTGGCTTGTAGCTGGGCCTTGCATCACATGGCGATGTTATCTCCTTACTCTTCTGGGTTCCATTGGCTTCCAGCTCTGGCTTCTCTATGTGGACTTCTCTGACTATGTCTAAATTTCTTCTGCTTATAAAGGACTCCATTAATTGGGATTAAGACCCACCCTTTCAATTGGACCACACCTTATCTGAAACAGCATCTTCAAGAGATCCTATTTAGAATGAATCCACACGCACAGGAATGTGGATTAAGATTAAGAACATGTCTAAATTTGGGTCCATAATCCAATCTATCACAGATGCTAAATCTGGGAGACATGGGAGTTTGATGTGGAATGGGGATATTTTCATAGTTTTAAAGGGTATCCCCACAAATTATTTATTAATTATAAAAGGCAAAAGAGTAACTATGTAGTGAAGAAAATGGGCATCTTAAGTGATCATATTTAAGGTCATTAAAAGGGGCAAACGGGCATCATGTGACTCTGGATGGGATACCTTCAGAAGGACACAAGATCACTTATGCAGTAATCTAGTCAAAAATGAATAATATGAATCTGATCATGAGGAAATGCTAGAAAGAAAAACAAAATGAAGGAAATTCTAAACAATAACTGTCAAATTCTACAAAATGTCAATTCTATGAAAGAGGGAGAAAAGCTGAGGCCCTGTTCTAGATTAAAGAATACTTGAAAAGGCATGACAACTAAATGCATCATATGATCCTGGAGTGGACCTTGTATTATAAAAATATTGATGAAATTGTAATATAGACGGTAGGTAAGATTGAGGTATCATATCAGTAATAAATTTCCTGAATTTGATAATTGTACTTATGTTCTATAAGAGAATATCTTTGTAATTATGAAATGAACATTGAAGTATTAAGATGTACTGAAACATGGTAAATATAACCTATTCTCAAACAGGGAGGGAGAGAAAAGAGGGAGAGGGAGAGGAAAAGGGAAAAAGAACAGGAAATAAGGAATGAATGTGGCAAAGTGTTAAAAATTGGTGAATTTGGAACAGGGAATCAAGGAGCTCTTTATATTATTCTTGAACTTTTCTGTAAGTTTGAAATTATTTCAAATTAAAAGTTAGAAAGAAATAGGGCAGTTGCCAATGCAACTAGGTTTTAATAGTGGTATTAGTACTCTGTTTTATTCGGTGTCAGTGAAATTAAGGGTGAAGAAAGAGGATCAGGACTGATCACATAATGAATGAAGCAGGAGTCTGCAAGTCTCCACTCTCATTCATTCATTTCATAAACCTTTGTTGAGAAACTACTGTGTACCAGGCTTTGTGCTAGGCTTTCAGATAATTAGATGAATAAGATATGATCTTTATTAATTTTCAGTCTAAATGGAAAGGTTAAACTGAAAAACAGTACAGGGTGATAAGCTGCAAAACAGTGCAGGGTGCTAAGTGCTATGATGATAAGATGTTATTTAAGCATAGAATGCATCAGACTAAGAATGATTGGGAAAGTCATTGCAGGTAGAGATAATTTATTCATTTATATACCAATATCAGGCCTGAGATATGCCAAGTATTGTTCCTGAATGTGAGGATGTAGCAATGAATTCACTAGTTGGGCAAAGCCCCCCCCCCCCATATATCTTGCATACTATTGAGGGAAGATAGAGCATAATCAAGTAGGCAAAAAGGTTAAAATATAATTTTAATGATAAGTGACATGGGGGAAAAAAGCATGGAAGTGAAATTGAGATGTGGTGGGCAGTTGGCTATTTCCCCAATGATGGATTTCCCATTTCTGATAAGAGGATTATACATTCCCATCAGTTGGCCATTTGCCATGTGACTTGCAATAGTAGGTATAGTGTTACTTCCTTGCCTCACCGACGTCAGGCCTGAGCATATGACCTGCTTTGGGCAATGAAATGTAAGCAGAAGTGAAGTATGTAAATTCTAAGCAAAAGCTATATGAGCCATAACTGCTTCTTCAACCTGCATCTTGGGATGAAGAAAATATGTGGAATAGTCTTTGGAGAGAGTGGCAGCCAATCTGTAGCCAACTTATAATGTGATTGGGAAACAAATGTTTGTTGTTCCAAGTCACTGAGATCCTTTCAAATTGCAACATAGCCTAACGCATGTTGAATGACACAGCCTCTGGGCAATTAATAAGGGCCACCTGTGGTACCGCAAGCATGGTTCTTTCCAATAGAAAGGTCCTCCTGACCCAACTCTACAAAGGAGAAACATGTCTTTCAGTGTGAAGGTGATTTAATGCAAGTGCACTTTGCAAAGAGCTGGAGGAATTTTCCCCAAACCAGTTTGAAGTGGACATGTGGGTTAGGGCTTTTTGATAGGTAAAGTAAAGGGGGTACGGGTCAAAAACTAAGTAACGTCCACATGATTCACTCTCGTCTGGTCAGCAATGACATTGGACCTTTGGGAGGAGGGCACCAGCAATTTCTCAATCCTGGGTTGTCTCAAGCATATCTTCTTGCTCCAGCTTCAAGGATTAGACTCAGATATTGATGTGCAAGCTCTTACATACAGAGTCGTCATGACTCTTTCTTAGCTGATTGATCCTCAGGCATGTCAAACTTTGTCTTTTGGAGAGGAAGTCACTGATTCACCAGGCCACAGGGTGTTCTTTTTTTTTTATGTTAAGAAACTGATTTTATTACTTAGCAAACATTTGGAGAGGAATCTGTTGATTTACAATTCTTTGAATCCAGAGAAAAAAATGTTTAATATATTTCACACATGACTTTAATGTTTTTATTTAGAAAAATATAAAATCTGAAGCTATAAACGATTACTGAAAGCATCCCTTTTACAATTGCTGAGTAAATCTACGCAAACAAATTTCCTTGTCCCTATAAAGCAAGCTGCATAATACTTTTTTTTTTTTGCATAATACTTTTAATATAAAGAAGTACAAACATACATTTTTAATTATCCAATTTGCATCATCAAAAAGAAACAAGATGTTCTTTTCTTTCCCCTCATCAGTCAAATCAGGGGAGAATACTGCAAACCTTAGAAACCCCACTGGCTATAATCAGAATAACCACAGAACAGGGGTAGCATAGAGGTGAAACTGTTTCTTCTTTATAATCTAGAAAGCAGAAGTTTGAGTGCTGTAGCTTTACAAGTAAAAGTAGAACAGGCAGGCAAAAGCTTATAGTAAATGAACACCAGAACAGGGCCTAAGTGAAGTTGTCTGGCTAGTTACTGCTTTTACAGAAAAAAAAAAAAAGACAAATCTGAAATGGAGTAAAAAACAAATTTTGCCACATTTACAGGAATCTCAAATATTTTGTATCTCTATGCTTATAGGTAGTTTTGATCACATTGTAAATAGCTTCAGTATTCAAGAAACAAGAGGATTGTTGGAAAATGACATGAGAATTCTTTGTACCTCTAATATTTCAGATTTGCTGAGCATGGTAGCCAGTCCTAAGTCACCTTGCTCTTGATGATTCAGTCAGGCAAGTCTCTGCTCTTTCTCTCTCACTTTTCTCTTGGCCCATTCAATCATGTCTTCAGAGGGCTAAGCAAAATCACTTGGGTAGCCTCTTTATTGGTAGTGGTAGTAGTAGAAGAAGTGAATGGGTTGCAAAACATATCGGGATCTTTTTCTTTGGGGCTATCATTGCATGAGAAAGGCTGAAATAGATCATTCAGTTTAAATGATCTATTTAACAAACAAATCCAATTTTTTTTTTTTAATTTGCATATGGGCAGGAGGCACCAGGGATAGAACTCCAGACCTCCAACATGGCAGGTCGGAGCTCTGCCTGCTGAGCCACAGCAGCCACCCAACAAACAGGTCCAATTTGTTGATGGATCTTTTCCCAGGTGGTGGTGGGCAGGATCTTTTTGGAGTTCCAATCTTTGGTGGCAGTGCTGGGGGCACGTCTTCACTTTTGACTAATTTTTCCTCAAACATGTTTTTGTAATGACCTCATTGCTGACAAAGCTCGATGTGCCAGAACTAAAAGGGTCTTCATTGTTGACACAGGGTATTCTTGATGATATTCTGTTACCTTATTCCTGTCAGCAGAACTGAGAAGGTCTAGTCAATGTCTCAGGAACTAAGTACAAGGAGTAGACTGCTAAGCTCAGTTAGAGTAAGCATATTTTCCAGCTATCACCTGGATGGATAGATAACATTTGAGTGGAGCCATAATGAAATGAAGGAGAGAGCCTTCATTTGAAGATCTGGGGAAGAACATTCAAGCCAGAGAAAACAAAAGCAGCCCTGAGATAGGAACATGCTTGTTGCATTCAAGACCAGTGTAGAATGATGCCCCAGAGAGAAGGAACAGTGATTTGAGACAATGCTGGGAGGCCAGCAGGAGATACATCATGCAGGGTCTGGGCAAAGATCCAGAGTAAGATCGTCCCTTGTTCAGGGAATTGCAATTTCAGTAATACCTAGAGGATAAAGAGGTGAGGCTGGAGAAGTGTTCATTGAAGGGAAGAGGTTCAAATCATGAAAAGCCTTATACACTCCATTAGGCAGTGTGGACTTTATCCCAACGGCAATGAAAAATTATTAGAGTTTTATGGAGAGAGATTTGCATTTTAGAAAGATCCCACTTGGTTGTCAAATGGAGAATAGACAGGATGGGATAAGAGTGGAGGGAACCAGGAGGCTATCACACAGTTCCAGGTGAGATGTCATGGGGCTTAATCTAATGTAATGGGGAAAGAGAGAGATGGATAAATTCAAGAAATTCTGACTAGGAATAATTTGCGGACTAGTGAATATCCAGTCGTGGAAAAAAAGGGAGCAGAAAGAGTAAAGCTTGATTGCCACCCAAGTTTCTGGTGAGAGCAGCAGGTGGTAGTACTTTAAAGTTCTGTCATTTTGCTTCTTCAGAGCTCTTTCCCACCTGTGGTTGCTTTTGCTCTATTTTCCTCTGCAGTGGTGACCATAAAAATATTTCTCCATTACTGGTTGATTATTAATAGTTACTGATGAAAGAAGTTTCACCTTTAACATTTCTGAACTTGAAGACTGGAAGGAAGTGAGTGAATAGCATCTGCTCCATTCCGAGGGGAAACATCTCTGCCCCTGCTTAGGATGATGGTTCTTAGGTTGTCTCATTTTGGGGGGAATAGCACCAAGGGAACGAAACCCTATTCAATTTAAATTCCTACTCCTTCCTTAAAAGCTTAAATCATAGCTTCAAATTTCTTTAAAGTTACAAGAAACTGTATTCTTTTCGCCATACAGCTCTAAAATTCTACATATTGAGTTACCATGTAGAGAGAAATACCTGAATTCATCACATCTAAGATTTGATTTATTGAAACCCAAAGCATTTCTAATTCCTCACACACTGATCACTATTAAGAACCACACCTTTCTGTTTAACAGGTATTTAAAAACACTACTGTGGCTTACCACACCACTTAGAAGGGAGCTTTCTATTATTATACTAAAGTCTGGTATGTGCAAAACTACCTTTTTTTTTTCTTACTGCAGTCTACTTTTAATTCAGTTACCCTGAAGCTCTTGCTTTTAGTTTGTTAGTAATTCTGCTTCAGACAGGATGTACTTCATTAGAAAATAAAAAGATAGTGAAGGAACTTCCAATAGTTTATTTCTCTGAAACTATTTTAAGAAGGAATAAAGATTTACTACTTTTTTCGAATAATTCAGGATAGTTTTTAGTAAATACTATAAAGAAAATGTACATCCTTATATGAAAACAGTCTTTTAGGCTATCTTTGGCAATAACTGTATTTTAAAAATTTTAGTGAGGAAGGAAATCCTACAAGGGAAATTTATGTGATACAAAAAGTAGAAACAGTTTAATTAAATTAGGCTATAGACGATCCTTTCTTCCGTTTATAAAACTATAGATACAGTATTAAGCATCTGATAGGTGCTCAATTAATGTATATTTTTCTGAATAGAAAGTCCCACATTTTCTTGTGCTCTGTTCTCAGAAAGCAGCATATTTTTGTTTAAATTTTGCATTGTACCGTGAATCTATGAGAGTCCATTTTTGTTACAAAAGGCATTCCTTTGATCAATCGGCACGGTCAACAAGGGTCTTCAATGCAAAAACATCTTAAGGGAGACAAAATACTTATTTTTAAGGATTCAACCTGGCTGGAGTGCAGTCTTTCGTCTGCCTATCAGTTGTAGGAGAGAGATAATGAGAAACCCATTTTAGTCTGATGTGCTATTTATTCATTATTATTTTACATAAAGATGATATTAGTGATGTTGAAATAAAAAAAGTTTTTCTACAGCTTTTACCTATGCAACCATGCCTTCCACTTTTTTAATAGTAGTATTTATTATAAAAATGGTGGATGTTCCATGATCTCATTTCACTCAATATAGTCAATACACAGCAGGTTTGTTTGAACATTAATAAAATAAATTTTGTATTTTAAGTACTTTCTCTATATGAGAGTATCTAAAATTGTATTTTACTTTATTTTGAGATTACAGAGCAAAAGCTTTAACATATCTTATTTCTACTGGCAGCTAATATTTTGCTTTCAGAATCTTATTACTTTTTATCTCTGCTAGGTTACATTTTGAAACAGAAGTTTTTTATTTGCTAAGTGTAACCCCTAGATATCCCACATTTTAATATTTTAAAAGTTAAAATTCTTTCCGTTCTTAAAAAAGAAATTCTTCTAAATCTGCTTTGGCTAGTACTAAGTTGAAATATATAATTTTATTTATATCTTCCATGTCTTTTGACATTGTCTCCAGATGATCTTAGATTATAAGATTCCATGTGCCCTAAGAATATTTTTTATAAAAAAATAACTGAGTCACCATGATTTTTCCAATTTCAGCCCATCTATTTTAATATATATGTTAATAGTACCTTATATTATTAATTACCCTTCATTATTAGCATATTTCCTTTATAACCTTTGATTTCTATAATACACAAGCAGATCCAAGATATCTATCTTTCTTTTGGGAGCATCACAAAAGGATCCTCTGCACTGACAGGTGCCTTTTCCCAAAATTCTTCAATAGCAAAGGGAGATTAAAATGTTCTAATATATTATCTTATTTATTTTCCTAACATTCTTATGTAGATTTTTTTTTTTTCTGGAGAAAACAGCTGTAAATTCCCCCAAATCCTGTAATCATTTCCTATATTACTAGAATCTGACTCTTGGTCTTCTGATTTTCGATTTTCTCTTCTTATGAAATAACCAAAGTGACTTATAAACAATTCATCTTTGTCTCTTCTAAACCTTCTTCGATGACCTCTTAGCTCTTAAGTTCTTGTTTTGTTTTCTCAGTAGTGCTCCTACTTCTCTAATAAGCTGATAAAGGTATGAAGTCGAGCTAATCCTCTAACTTAAAGAGATGAGGCATCAAAGCAAGCCATGTTAAACTATTCATCATCCAAAATGTTGCCCCAAGCCAGTGGAAAAATGTTAAAAATAAAATTTAATTGTCAACTTAAAATCTGCATGGTTACCCATGCAAGTAAATGATTTATCACATTTATTTGGGGTCATTGGTTTAAATTCTTGTAGTAGTGAACTCCATATATCATTTTGATAAGGTAACATTACTTCACAGAGTTCCTTACCATAAATTTAAAATTAAAACATACAAAAAAGGAGCTTTCAATGTGAAACCAGTGGTAAGACACCAAAGCACACTGCAGCATGGTGGTTAAATTTAGCTTTCGTATCATTTTAGGAATATAAAATAGTTGAGAAACTATGCATTTCTTACACTACCTTTCAAAACTAAAACTAAACATTATAAATAACAAAGCAGCAGTGCTAATCTTTTATAAGTAGAATTTTTTTTAAGAAATAATGTTTCTCTCTCCCAGAGGAGTATCTCCCATTAGGTGTTAGGGTAGGTTTCCTTAGTTTTCTGAAACTTGGATTTGGGGGGATGCGGTGGAGGGATGGGCAGAAAAGTACTTGGTCCCAGGAAAGGAATCATAATAGGTCTCTAAAACTAATCATGATCATCCTATGTGCCCTTGCCAATGACTGGCCTTGGGGGTGGTACACATCACCCAGTTCTAGGCAACAGAATGTAAGGGGACTCTGCTGACGGAATAAAGAGAATTATAGAATTTGTAGAAGGTGAAGAGGAAAAGAAGCAGTGGAGGTGCATCACATAAGAAAATAATTCTTTTGTCCTTTTCCTTTTCCCTCTTCCTGCCAGGCAGGAAGACCTGATGCTTGGAGCTTGGGCAATGTGGTGGTCTGGAACTAGGTACCACAGAAAAACATGTTCTTAAACCTAAGCCATGCCTGTGGGTGGAAACCCATTGTAGGTAGGACCTTTTGACGCAGTTACTTCAGTTAAGATGTGGCCCACCTCAGTCAGGATGAGTCTTAATCCTATTACTAGAGTCCTTTATAAGCAGAATGAAATTCAGGAAGCCAGAAAAAAAAAATCACAGAGGGAGCAGCCAGAAGTTGAAAATCAATGGAATGCAGAAGAGGGGAGAAGCCAGGAGCCGCTATCATGTGCCTTGCCTTGTGACAAGCTAAGGATCAAGTATCACTGGCAGCCAGCCCCAGAACACCGGTCTTCAAGAAGAAAGTATCACCTTGATTTGCCTTGATGATACTATGACTTGGACTCTCTTTTTAGCCTCTAAACCTTAAGCAAATAAATTCCCAGTGACAATGTCAACCCATTACATGGTATTCGCTTGAAGACCCCAGGAAACTAAAACAGGCAGCTATCTTTTTCAACATGAAGAAAGATATTACCTACCTCATGAAGATGGAAGGATAGAAAGATCATTATTCTCTGATGATATCACTGATTGGCTGCACCAAATCAGAATTGCTTTATCTACTACTTGTTACATGAGATTTACAAATCCTTATTATTTTAACACGCTTCCAGTAGAACATTCTGTTATACACAGTCAAAAGCATATTTTATGATAAAATCATCCCAGAAATTCATCAACAGGTAAGAAAAATTATTTAGTTTGTCAGGGGCACCATTCATTCATTCATTCATTAAAAAATTATTGAGAATCAGTGGTGTGTGAGGCTCTCTGCCAGGAAGCAACACATGGTCCTGGTCTATAGGAAGCATAGAGTCTGGAATGGGAAAAAAGACTTGCTCTTAAGCATAATAGAGCATTGAAATGTAACACTAGAGGTACGCCTATGGTATTTGGGGACACTAGGGTGAGGTACTTGACCTAATTGGAGGAGTCAGAGAAAGCTTTGTAAGGGGGAGTGGTTGAATTTTAAAGGGCCAGTAGTCAATAAATAGGAAAGGTTGGAGAATGAGGCACCAGGAATAGAGAACTCCTGGAAGAGAATGCTCAGAGCAAAGGAACAGAGATGAGGAATAGAAGCATGTAAGGAAGGAACAGCTGGCAATCCAATGTTATTAGAGTACAAAATGCACATCAGGGACTGTGAGAGTTGAGGCTGGAGATGCACACAAAAGGCCATATCAGAGAGAGTCTATATGCCAAGTTAAGAAGCTTAATTTACCTTTAGGCAATGAGAGGGTAGACACACACAGTTTACGAGGGGGCTAATTTGGTAGGTTGGGCAAACCCATTACCCTGGAAATTGTGGGAGAAAGATTTGAAAGAGTTAAACTGTGGAGTAAGAGATGAGGAGGGATTGAGCAAAGATAATGACTGTAGGATAAAAGGGGATGCAGATGAGTGCAGGTGGAAGAGATTTTCAGAACATAAAAACTGCCCAGATTTGGTGATTGATGTGACAAGGGGGATAAAGCACTACTGGTGAACACAGCATGCTTCTGAAGAAAGACTGTCCCCCAACTTGTGGGCTTGCTCCCACCCTCTCTCCTCTGTATAAGGACACTATGCCAGCAAATCTCCCCTCTCTTCTGCACCTCAGTTTTTCAGCTCTCTCCTGGATCCCTCCCATCAACTGACAAACATGCTTGCTTCTCTTCAGTCAAAATGATCTCCCTGAATACACGCATGGCTGATTCCATCATCCTTTCAAGTTCTTGCCCAAATCTCTACTTCTCAAATGAAGCTTATCCTGATCACACTATTTTCTACTGCAACTTACACTCATTCCCACCCCCTTGGTATTCCCAGTCCCTCTTCGCTGTTTTCTTTTACTTTACTCTTTTCCCCCTCTCTGAGCACATTTAATTAGAGGTTCATAAAATGTGGCCCCTAGACTGGCTGCACCAGTACCTCTGTGTATTTGCTGGAAATGAAAATTATTGTGCCCTTCCTCAGATTTACTGGATCAGAAACTCTGGCAGTGGGTCCAGATACGTGTATTTTTTAATTCAAAATTTCCCATTTTAACTACTTTTAAATGCACAATTTAGTAGTATTGAGTACATTTAATATTGTGGTACCATCATCAAAATTTCCTTAATTTTTTAAACATTTTTTATTGTAAAATTTAACATATATACAAAAAAGCAATAAATTTCAAAGTACATTGTAACAAGTGGCTATAGAACAGATTTCAGAGTATGGTGTGGTTACAGTTCCACGATTTCGGGTTTTTCCTTCTAACTGCTCCAAGACATTGGAGACTGAAAGAAATATCAGTATAATGATACAGCAGTCATACTCATTTGTTAAATCCTAACTTCTCTGTTAAAACTCCTCCTTCTCCTTTGATCCTTCTTATGCCCATTCTAACTGTTTCATGTTGGAAAGGGGTGTTGGTAATTTGGGGTAGGGGAATGGAACTAGTTGATGTTTTTGGAGAGGCTGGCCCCTCTGGGTTTCACCACTTTAGGTTTTAACAAAATAAGTTTCTCTTCTTTTGATTTCATATAGTAGGGAAAGTTCTGAAATACAGACAGTGTCATCCTTACCCTTGTATTCTGATTTATCTTAGTCCAGGCCAGATCAATTTCGTTCTTATCTCTAATTGAAGTCTAATCTCTTTTTCCGTTTCTTTAACAGTTGTTGTATGTAGCAATGTTGACTTTCAGAGTTGCAGAAGTCCAACTCTGAGTCTTAGCTGTCACCCAGGTAGCCAAAGTTCAAGGGAGATACCACGTTATACATATATAGATAGCACAGCCTCTCAAAATCCAGAATTAACAATTGCAGCTCCGGACTAAATATGACTGCTATAAGAGCTTCAATTTTCTTATAGGTATTTTCTAAATAAGAAACCATACAATATTTTTCCTCCAGTCCCTCAAGGGACTTTGCCCATACTTTTAAATTATCTGCCCCAAATATTCTGGGATGTATCTGGTATATTGCATTCTGGCAGCTTGCAAACTAACACACTGAAGGAGAAAAAAAGTAAACTTAGGGCAGTTCTATAGAAAATGCCAAGCTTTAAGAATGTCTTAGCTACTAACTGCAAGATTTTTGGCATTGCGTTCATCTTCTCTATTATTAATTTTCTTTCTCGAAATAATCTATCTTATAAAAATGGAAAATAATGTCTATCTTATAGATTTAGACATGAATTAAAAATAATTTTAGATATTGAGATAGCTAAATAAGGTGATAGCTAGTATTCTTTATTCAAAACTGAACTTATTAAGAAAAGAAATTGTTAAATCAGGCACTCACTGATTTTGGTAAAAATGATGAAAAAAGATTTAAATTAGAAAAAAGGTTAAAAATGGAGGAAAAAAATTTAAACTAAGGAAAAGATAAAAAAGAGAGAAGCTTTTTTTTTCTTTTACAGCACTTGAATACTGATTTTTAAACTGGAAAAAAATTTAAAATGAGAGAAAAATCAGAAACCAGTATAATAACAGAGAGTAAAAGAGGTATATATGCTAGAAAAAATAGAATATTTATAAATATTTTCTCTGAGATAGTGATAAATCTTTTTTTAACAGAAAAGGAACAAGGGATTAATTCATTAATATGTTTACTAAATAGAATAATAACAAGAAGAAACTTAATATTAAGATTTAACTTGGATAACTCTCTTTCGCTAGTCTTTAAACCTATAGACCATAAAAATGAACCTTCATGGTTTACATTGTTTCCCAGTCATTTTTAAAGTGGCAGCATGAGATACTTAGCCTTTACAGAATTTAGAAATAGAACACTGGTGGGTGATGACAAAGACTTAGGAAGGGCTTTATAACTACATTAAGCTTAAGGTCAATGGTAGACTAATGAAAGGTTTTAAGCAAAAGAGAATTATATTCAGCTCTTAATCTATAAAAGATCATCCAGGGGGTGCAAGGGTAGTTCAGTGGTAGAATTCTTCCCTGCCATACAAGAGACCCAGGTTTGATTTCTCACCTGTGCACTTTCCAAAGAAACCAACAAAAGCAAACAAGCAAAAAATTCAACAATTGGTGCTGCAATAACGGGATACTCACATGGAAAAAGAATGAAATGTGACCCCGCCATACAGCATAAAAAAAAAAAATAAAGAGTCATCCATACTGCAATGTGGACAAGGGATTGAGTAAAGGAGAGCATGGCACATGTCGGAGTTACCCCAGTAAAAGAATGACTTAGCAAAATTTGGTGCTAACTTTGAAGTGGAGCTAAGGAGAGAGATGAGACAGAAAAAGTACACTGGATGCAGTTACTGGAAGGCCACAATGGCGCAGAGTTTGGATTTTATCTTTCAACAGTAGGGCTCCACCAAAGATTTATGTGACCATGTTACCTTTTTCATAAGTGCAAGCCTGGTGGCAGAGGTGTGAAACTATCAGCAAAGAGCTTATTTCATCTACCTGTTTGCTCATTCATTTAAAAATATTTCCTAAGTATTTCTAGGCACCAGAAATCAATCTTTGGCTTAAAAAAAAAAAACTGTCCCTTGATTTTTTTCATTTTCTCCAACCTATCAGCCTGTTGAGTCCCTTCTTCCTTGGCAGTCCTGAGTGGTTGGTTAATCACTTCCACTGCATTCTCATCAGCACGCTCATCAACATTTCACTCGTATCACTTGTTCACGTCTATACTTGACCTTCTCAGCTTCTACTTCAGGGCCATAGAGCAAATCAAATATCAGGTCAGCTCCACTAAGAAGTTATGATTGTTATATACAAGTGGATCTTCAGCAGTTTTCTTACTTGTCCTTGGTCAGATATTTGTCTCTTATTCTTTGGTTTCTGTTAAAAACATTCATCATGGTTCTCAAAGTCTACATAATCCTATCTTCCTTATAAGGTGACCTCACCTTCTATCTCAACAACAATAATAATAAAACAGGAGATATCAGGTATGAATTTTTTTATATTTCTCACCAACTCTTCCATATAAGCTTAACTACATCAGAGTCATCATTAACTCCTTCTCTTGTTTTATTAAATAATGGGTCCTTTTTCTTGATAAAAACTACCCATAATACATCATTAAAACTTTACTTCCTAGGTTTCTGTGACCCCATTTTCCCAGATTCTTCTCTTCTTCCTGACCATTCTTCTTTATGGGCTCCCATTGTGTTCTCTCAGTTTCACTTTTAGTCCCTCTTTTCCTATATGAATTGTTCTTTCTGAGTGGTTTGATTCAGTCTTGGGTTGTCAACTTCAGGTTATGTATTAATGATGCTTAACTACATATCTAGCCCTGTCCTCTCTTCTAAATTCCAAACTATATACTAACTGGACATTTCTATTTTCAGTGCTTCTCTCAGCCCCAAATTGTTAGAATAACTTTTGCATAAAAGAAAAGATCTGAAGTGAGTTTTAAGATTATTTTGACAATAAGAGGTAGAGACTTATTAAAGGGTTACCTCAACAGTGATAAAGGAAAAGTAATGAAAGCTTGAACTAAAGGATTTTCCTTAGGAATCAAGAATGAAAGATCAGATTTTAGGGAAATTTAGACGTAAGTAGACTTGATTAGACTTGGTACTATGAGAATATAGAGAATATATGAATCTCACACCCATTTCTAGTTATAACCAGACTTTTTACTGCACATTCGTACATGTATATATTCTTGTTTGTATATAAATGGAATCATATTATACATATTGTCCATGTTTTTTAGCAATATGTCTTGGAAATCTTTTCATGTCAGATCATTACAGATTCTCTTTTTCTTTTTGTGCCGGTGTGAATCTGTTGTGTACTCAGAAAAGCCAAGTTCTTTAATCCTCATTCAGTATTGCTGGGTGGGAGCTTTCTGATTGTTTCCATGGAGCTGTGACCCATCCAATTGTGGGTGGTAACTTTTGATTAGATGGTTTCCATGGAGATGTGTCTCCACCCATTCAAGGTGGGGTTGTTCACTGGAGCCCTTTAAGAAAAAGTTTAAGAGCCAGCAGAACTAACAGAGCCCACATAGCCAGGGACCTTTGGAGAAGAAGGAAAATGCCCCCAGGGAAGCCACTGAAGATTCCTGGAGAGAAAGCTAGCAGACATTGCCACGTGCCTTTCCAGTTGAGAGAGAAACCCTGAACATCATCGACTTTCTTGAACCAACGTATCTTTTCCTGGATGCCTTAATTTGGAATATTTGTAGACTTGCTTTAATTTGGACACTTCCATGGCCTTAGGCTGTAAACTTACAACTTCATAAATTCTCTTTTTTAAAGGCCATTCTGGTTCTGGGATATTGCATTCTGGCAGCTAGCAAACTAAAACAGGAGTGGAGTGCTGTGGTTTGCAAGTACCAAACATGTTGGCTTTTTAAATTAATAAGGGGGCAATGTGAACACAGTTATGTGTAGCAGAGAAGCCCTAGAATGCTTTGAATAAACTGTTGGTAGAAATATGGACTCTAAAGATACCTCTGATGAGGCTTTAGACAGAAATAATGAAGGTGTTGTTCCAAACTGAAAGGAAAGCATTCTTTGTAGATGGAGGGCAGAATTTGAGAGTGATGAACTTGGAAATTTAGCAGAAGAAATTACAAACTAATTATGGAAAATGCAGTCTGGCTGCTCCTTGAGGCTTATAGTAAAATGTGAGAGGAAATAGATAAATTGAGAAATGAACTCTGGGGTACAAAGAAACCAGGAATTGAGGTCTTGGAAAATTCTGGGCTTCCAGAAATGGAGACCCCGGAGAATACTGACCCACGTGAGGGCTTGAGCAAACATAGAAGCAAGTCAGTCATTGCAGGACACGTGAGGATTCGAGATGTAGTTATCCAGGAAGGATTTGTGGAAACTCCTTTTGTCTGATAGACATGATCTGAGCACATTGCATAGAAAACCAACAAGAGTTTTGTGGGATCTGTACAAACAGAACCGCTGCCAGCCTGTTTCAAGTACTTTGGGTGGGACCTTTAACAAACATTGCCATGTGCCTTTCCAGTTGAGGGAGAAACACTGAACATCATCAGCATTGTTGAACCAAGGTATCTTTTCCTGTATGACTTAATTTTGGACATTTTTATAGACTTGCCTCAATTTGGACATTTTCATGGCCTTAGAACTGTAAACTTGCAACTTCATAAATTCCCCTTTTTAAAAGGCATTCCAGTTCTGGTATAACACACTCTGGCAGCTTACAAACTAGAACACTTTTTAACTGCTATATTGTAACCCATAAATTGATGTACCAAATTTACTAAGCATTCCCCTTTATAGACATTTAGGTTATTTCCTGTTTGTTTGTTTGTTAGAATTCTAAAAATAGGAGCAAATACCACTTCGGATTCATTTGCAAATATGTCTGTAGTACAGATCCATAAAAGCATAATTGCTGAATCAAAAGCTAAGCACATTTAAAACATGCCTTTAAAATTGCCCAAATTGCTATTCAAACATTAATTTTCTAAGGAATTTCAAATTACCAATATTAATTAAAGAGAGAAGGGAAACCTTCATAGTCAAGGAAAAAATTGAAAATTGTCAAAGAACAACTGCTCATAAAGTCACCTGAAGAGTGAATTCTCTTAAGCTCTCAAGTAAGATAATAACTATGCTTTTTAAGATCTTCCAGAACCCAAAGAAAGAAGGAAATTTCCAAATTCTTTTTCACGAATTTAGCACAACATGGATAGTAAAGTTTGACAAAGGAGCACAAATAAAAATAATATTACGCATATCATTCTTAATTATGAATATTGATTAAAGTTCTTAAGTAAAATACTAGCAACTAAAACCTAATAGTACTTTAAAAGAACTATATAGCAAGATTAAGTAGGGTTTACTTTGAAATGCAAAGAAGTTTCCTATGTAGGAAACATGCTAATAAAATTCACACTATTAACAAGTCAGAGCAGATAAAATATAGTTATCCTAGATGTAAAAACTGGTATTTGATAAAATTGAGCAATGATTCATGAAGAAAGCTTAAAGAAAGCAGAAATAGAAAGATAATTTTCAACCCAATAAAAAATTACAGGTCATATATCATCAGCTAGCATCATGATAACACTCTGGATGCTTATAGCTGCCAAGAACAGAAGTCTCAACTCAAACATGCTTAAATAATAGGAAAATTTATTACCTCATAAAACAGGAAGTATAGCGGTTGTACAACCTTCAGGCTTGGTTGATTTAGCAGCTTAATAATGTCCTCAGAGACTTACTCTCTTTCTCCCTTCTGTTGTTTACAATCATGACTTCATTCTAAGGTTAGTTTGTTTTGTAATAAATAAGATGGATGTAAGAAACAAATAGAACAGGATGATTCCTTATTCACATCCAGGAGGAAAGGAAATAGAGAATGTATTAATCAATCACAGAATACACAAATCCATACAAATATGTACAAATTCCACTTTATGGGGCCAACTTAGATCACATGCTCCCATTAAGACCATTAAAAGCCTTTAAGGAATATGATGTGCTGACCACCTTAGACTAATCATAATTCATGCCCCAGAGCACATGGCTATAAGATGGAGGAGGTTCCATGAGGAATAAAGGAATGGAGAATGGATGCCAGTGAGTCAACCAATAGTTGTCCTCTATGATGAAACATCAAAAACATGTCTATTAAAGTAAGGAAAAAGAGAAAGATAACTGCTATTGCCACTTTTATTATTTTATCTTAAATTTTTATTATGAACTATTTCAGACAAATAATATGATATAAATAATAATATAATGAACACCTTAGTATATACCATCCAGTCTAAAAAAACAAAATATTCTCGATCCAGTTAAATTATCTGGTGTATCCCACCCAGTCACATTCTGCTTCCTTTCATTGAGAGAACACCACTATTCTGAATTCAGGTTTATAATTTCCATACATGCTTTTAAACAATTACTATAAATGTATCATTCTTCAATATTTTCCTCAACATTTGTGAGATTTATCTATATAATCCAAGTTCACCACTTTATTGATAAATATATCAGAATTTATTAATTATTCTCCTTCTGATGAAAATTTAGGTTGTCTCAATTATAAGTCGTGCTGCAATGAACATTTTTATATGTGTCTATTTAGTGCAGATGTGAGATGGTTTTTCTAGGTTCATACACATGAGAGTGGAGTTCCAGAGTCTTAGAAATCACATGTCATCAATATCAGTTGTTTTTGCCAAATTGTTCTCCAATCACCACGATTACTTAACACTTTTCCAGAAGTACTTAAAAGCTATAAAAAATATGAAAGGAGGAGCTAAAATTCTTATTATGAGTATATCATTTCAGCTGGAATTAGTTCAGTAAGGTAAACAATACAAAAGGAATTTATAAAAATCAGCAACTCTTATTCTCACTATAAAACTTTGAAATACAAAGGTAAAATGTGTCACCCATAATAGGATGAGTGAATGAATGAATGAATGAATAAATAAATATCACAGAATTATGCAGGATTTATATTAAAACTGTACATCTCCATTCAAGACATAAAAGAAGATTTGAGTAATGGGAAACTAACTCCAAATTAGATAATAAACTGCTATTAAAATTCTAGCAGCTTTAATAAGGAAATGCGATAGAAGATTATACCATTTATCTTATAAAATAACCATTCAAAAATTTCCAGGAAAATTCTCAAAAGGAAGAGTTCTGGGTGAAGAATTGGGCAGGGGAACTGGTCCTACAAAATATCAAAGCATAAAGTAAAGCTACATTACATAAAACTGTATGCTATTGGTATAGTGATAGGCAGATGGAACCCTGGCTCAGAACAAAAAGTCCAGAAACAGACTCAAATTTCTGTGAGACCACAGAACATAATTAAAATAGGCCTTTGTAATCAGTGAGCCAAAATAGATTAATCATTTAGGCACTGGGATGATTGGAAGAAAACAAGCTGATTCCTACCTAACTCCTTAAACCAACTGCAAATAGATCACAGATTAAAAAAAAAAAGAAACTCTTAAAAGAACAAAAGAAAACATACTTGAATATTTTTACAATCTAAGTAAAGATAAGAAAGGCCTTCAAAGCATAGAATGTAAATCTGTGAAATAAAGCATGTAAATAAGATAGAACTTGAATAAAAATTTCCTGTAGTAATGTACCATAAACAAAGTTGAAAGATAAATATCAAACTAAGAACATTGGCAATAAAAATTAACACCTAGAATATATAATTATATTGGCCCACTAGAAATGGAAATCAAACCACTCAAAATGGAAAAACGTTATAAACAATTCACAAATGAAAATTTAACAAATAACCAATATTAAAAATACTGAACTTCTCTAATAATCAAAGAATTCAAACAATTGCTAGGTATAATTTTTTGTTTAGCAGATTGACAAAGATGCAAAGACTAATGCATAATGTAGGAGAAAGTTCAGGCACTTTCACATACTGTGGTAAGAATGTAAATTAGTATCATATTTGTGGAGTCCAATTTAGTAAAAAGAAAAAAAGAAAGAAAGAAAAATCATCCTGGGATTTAAAATGTCAGCGTGTAAAATAATTTATATAAATATTCACATGGGTAAGATGTATGTATGTCACTACAGCACTGACGGCAATGGTGAAAAACTGCAAACTTCTTAAACATCCAGATAAATAATACTTAAGTCTAAGTGTAATAAGCTATCCTCATTCACCCAATTCTTCCATGCCTCTCCACTTTTCTACTTGAGCTTCACAACAACTCTTGCCAATAATTTGTCCTGCAGGGCAATGTATCAGATACTGATCTAAAAGCAACATAAAATCAATTTTGCATCAGTAAAGGGTTTGCAACTGAAAAAATGAAATAAAAGGAATTATTTTAGCCTGCATGCAAGTACGAAGATTACATAGTTGCACATATTCCTCCATAAGAGCTAATCCACACTTCATTACTGTGGAGCTTCTGAACATTTACATAAATGAAAGGAGTTTGTTATCACCTGCTACTGGATTCAGCAGATTACTTGCAAAATGTGCAAAGACATGCTTAAAAAATCTTTGATACTTTAATCAAATGAGTAAGCAATGTTAACTCTTTTTAGCAAATGTAATGCAAATTCTTTATTGTAATACACCTTTGCATTTGATATTACCACAATATAATAATTACTCTTCATTAATGAAAGTTTGTTGCTATATAGTTTCACTGTGGGTGTGGGCAATAAAATCCTTTCTAGAATTAGTTTAATCTGGTGCAGTTATTATTATTTTTTTTTTGTATGCAGTATGGCAGGGTCACATTTCATTATTTTCCCATGTGAGCATCCAGTTATTGCCGCACCATTTGTTGAATTTTGTTTGTTTATTTGGAGGGGAGTGCATGGATCAGGAGTCAAACCCAGGTCTCCTGAATGGCAGGTGAGAATTCTAACACTGAACTACCCTTGAATCCCCTGTGCAGTTATTTTTAAAATAATCATATTCTTCATAAATAAAATAAAATTTATCACTATGGTGTTTGATTCTGTAAAGCTCATAGACAGAAATATGAATGACTCCTATGTAAATGCAGGGAATGGAATAACTTCCAAATGAAATAAGAAATAAACTTCAAATTCAAAGCACATTAGATCTCTGTTATATTGATTTTGTGAAGCTAAAAAAAAAAGGAAGGAAGGAAAAACCACCCAAATCTTACCCCCTCCCATAATAGATATATACATGAATAATTGTATTACAAAGCAGAATTCACATTAATGCTTAATAAAAGAAAAATAGAGGTGACATATTAATTATTCTTAGAAGGATCCTGGAAGACTTCATGGAAAAGTTATCATTTGAATTGATTTTTGATAAATGGGCAGGAAATCGAGGGGGGTGGGAGAAGAGTAAGGTAGTATATAAAAGGCATATTATATTGAATGTCAGTCTAAGTGATGAATCTTTTTATTTATTTATTTATTTATTTTAGCATGGGCAGGCACGGAGAATTTGAACCCAGGTCTCCGGCATTACAGGTGAGAATTTTGCCACTGAGCCACCGTGGCCTACCCTAAGTGATGAATCCTTATTCTGCAAGAAATAGAAAGATATAGAGTTTTGAGCAAAGAAGTAGTATGATCAGAGCTGTGAGTACTCTGAGTATATTGTGAAGGTGACATAAGATTAGGAGAAAATTATGGGAAAGAAAACTGGAAGGAAGTCACTACAATGATTGATCTGTTTTTATGTCTGCTTTCCCAAAAAGTTGTGATGAGCTCTTCTAGGCCAATGTATTAGTTAGAGTTCTCCAGGGAAATAGAACCAACTGCTCTGTCCATATATATATGTATATAGTATATAGTATGCAGTATATATATTACATATTATATAATGAGATTTATTATAGGAATTCACTCACGTAACTGTGGGGATGGGCAAGACCACAAGATGGGAACTCAGATGAAGATTTTTGATTAATTCCTCAAAAGAAGTTGGCTGGCTAAAACAGAGATAGAAATTTCGTCCTTTTGACTACTGAAATAACCACTTCTCCTTTAAGAGCTTCAGCTGATTGGGTAAGCCTTCTCCCATTGTCAAAGGCAATCACTTCAGTTCATTGTAGATGTAATCAGCCACAGACGCAATCAACTTACTGAGGATTTAAATCCATGAAATACTCTTACAGTAACAATCAGACCAGTGCTTGCTTGACCAAATACCTGGGCACCATAATCTAGCCAAGTTGACACATGAACTTAACCATCAAAGCCAGATGTCATGTTGCCAGTATACTATATTCCCAAAACCCAAATATACTTAACAAGAGCTTCTGAATGAGTGAATGAATGAAAGGGGATGAGTTCTTGTACAATGATAATGGTGATGGGAAAGAAAAGAAATGTACAAAAAGGTGTTATAATTGATGAAGTGTATTGTAAAGAGGACTTAAGTGGTTGAATATGGATGTTGAAAAGGACAGTAGAATAAAAATTAAATTTACTCAATATTTCTCAACTTAACCCAATAAAAATTTGCCAAGCAGTTACTATGTGCCAGAAGTACGGTAGATGTTAAATATACAAAAATAAATTAATACCTGGTTCCTATTATCAAAGAACCAGGAGTGACAGTTAACTAGATAGATATACAATAGTGCAGATAAATGTTATAATATGCAGTAATATTGCACATATTATTCAATAATATGTGTACAAAGTAAATAGCAGAGCAAGAAGTAATTTATGTTGGAGAGAGTAAGAGAAGACTGTAAGAAAAGGAAGGTTGAGTAAGAATTTGAAGAGTAAATCAGTTTTCAAGATAAGAATGCACAGAAGGACATCTAATGCAGAAGAATTAACTTGTGTGAGTGCAAATGCCTCAAAAAACTATATATATGTGGGCATGTATTTTGCTATAGCAAAACTATAAAGTATAAGGACTTGGGAAATAATGGAAAATGAGATTGGAAAGCTGGTTAGGGGATAAGAAGTTCTTGTATCACATGCTAAGGAGTATGAACTTTATTCTATGGCTGAATGGGAGTCAGTGAAGGTTTTTAAGCTGCATAGTAACCAGTAGATCTACCTTTTAAAAAAATCATGTAGATGAAAGCAAATGTATAGGAAGGAGGAAAGAGTGCAAAGAGATTGCTGCAACAGGCCAGATGAAAGAATAATTGAATCCTAAATGGAGAAAGTGATAATTAAGAAAGAGTAGAAATTATAAAATCAAGATATATTTAGAATAGAAAAACCAATAACCAAATTTATTTGGAAGGGCAGGGTGCCCCAAATAGATAAAAATATCTTGAGAAAGAAAAAGGAACTGGGAGTTCTCACACTACCAGACTTTAAAGCATATTATGAAGCTACAGTGGTCAAAAGAGCATGGTACTGGCATAAAGATAAATATACTGACCAATGGAATTGAATAGAGTGTTCAGAAATAGACCCTCTTATCTATGAATAATTGATCTTTGATAAGGTAGTCAAGGCAACCCACCCGGGAGAGAACAACCTCTTCAATAAATGGTGTTTGGAGAATTGGATATCCATATGCAAAAGAATGAAAAAGGATCTATATATCATAACCTATACAAAAATTAACTCAAAATGGACCAAAGACCTAAATATTAGAGCTAAAACCATAAAACTTTTAGAAGAAAATATAAGGAAACATCTTATAAATCTTGCAATAGGAGGCAATTTCCTAGACCTTACACCCAAAGCAAGAGCATTGAAAAAAGAAATAGATAAATGGAAACTCCTCAAAATTAAACACTTTTGTGCATCAAAGAACTTTGACAGGAGAGTAAAAAGGCAGCTTATGCAATGGAAGATAATATTTGGAAACTGCATATAAGGGTTTAGTATTCAGAATATATAAAGAGATTCTTCAACTCAACAACAAAAAGAAAAACAACCCAATTAAAAAATGGGCAAAAGACATGAACAGACACTTCTTAGAAGAGGAAATACAAATGGCTAAAATGCATATGAAAAGATGCTCAACTTCACTGGCTATCAGGGAAATGCAAATCAAAACCACAATGAGATATCATCTGACACTCACTAGAATGGCTATTATACTAAAAAAAAAAAATGACAAGTGTTAGGAAGGATGTAGAAAAAGAAGCACACTTATCCATTGTTGGTGGGAATGTAAAATGATACAACCACCTGTTTGTATCATTTTGGTGGTTCCTCAGGAAGCTAAGTATAGAATTGCCATATGATCCAGCAATCCTATTTTTTCTAGGTATATATTCAGAGGAACTAAAGGCAAGTATGCAAATGGAACTTTGCAAATAGATGTTTATAGCAGCATTATTTTCAATTGCTGAGAGCTAGAAACAGCCCAAATGTCCATCAATGGATTAGTGGCTAAACAAGCTTTAGTATATACACATGATAGAATATTATGCAGCTGTAAGACAGAGTAAAGTCATGAAGCATGTAACAATGTGGATGAAACTTGAGGGCATTATGCTGAGTAAAATTAGCCAGAAACAAAAGAATAAGTAAATACTTATGGTCTCACTAATATGAACTAACATTAATGAGTGAACTTTGAGAGCTGAAGTTAAGAACACAGGTTATTGAGAGATAGAAATAGTTTAGAGACTGGGCATCTGGTGCTGAAGGAATACAGATTGTGCAACAGGACTGATTGTAAAAAATTCAGAAGTGGATAATACAATACTACCTGATTGTAGCACAATAATATAAGTACACTGAATGAAATTGAATGTGACTATGATTGAAATAGAAGGTCTAGCGGCACGTATGAAACCTGAAGGAAAGAGAGAGGATAAAGACCTCGGTCTTTGGATAATATACAGGAAAAAGTACAATCAATACAAGCTAGGGTCTATAGTCAACAGTAACATTGCAATATGCTTCCACTGGATGTAACATAGGCTTTATTTCAAAACTAAATGTCAACAAGTGGGGGACATGGTGGAGGGGTGTGGATTCTTTATGCAAGAAAAGGTAATGTCTTCACATAGATTATGGTGGCAAAGGCATATCTATATTCTTAGGTTGGATTGTATAACATGTGAATGAAACTGTTTAAAAATGAACAGAGAGAAACAAGTGCTAGAGAAGGCAGAGGAAAGATGTACCTATTCCCTGTCAGTAGGGAAAGTGAGAGGTGTAGCCCCTTTGAACGCAGTGCAGTGATTGCCATTTGGTCCTGAGACCCCATTGCTAGGTATATACCTGGAAGAACTGAGTGTGGGGACGTGAGTGGACATTTGCACACTGGTATTTATGGCAGCAGTGTTCATGATTCACAACAGATGGAGGTGGCCTAAAGGTACAATGACTGAAGAATGGAAGGGGGAACCGCAGTGTATATATACAACAGACTACTGAGCATCCACAAAAAAGAAGGAAGTTATGAGGCATGCAACTAGGTGAGTGAACATTAAGGATGGTATGTTGAATGAAATGTCAGAAACAAAAAGACAAATATTATCTGTCTCAGTCATGAGAACTAGCCAGCATATAAAACTCAGTGAACTGAAGACGAGAGCATGGGTTATCAAGTTGGGGCCTATTGTAAAGGGTCCTAAATTGTAAGCTTTTACAGCAGTCATATATATTTGGGAGGTGTCATTGTTATTTCTAAATTCTGAGATACTTAGCTATTTCTATATAACCTTGTTGTTTCCAGAAATTTAGGGTATTTTGTGACACCGAGACTCAGAGTTAGAGCTCTGAAGCTATGAATGTCAGCAGTATCCTATACAGGGACTGTTTAAAAAGTTGAAAAATGATCAGACTTTGAGTAGCGATATGAATGAAGCTGATTTTGGAAAGACTAAGGTAGATCAGAATACAGGGTAAAGGATGATATTGTCCATATTTTAAAACTTCAACTTCTGTGTGAGAACAAAGGGAGAGACATTTATTTAGTGCAAAATTCATATTTTGGGTAGCACATTACCTAATTTAACTTATATGGTCAGTTTTGTTGAACACCGTAAGTACAGGGAATCTTGAATAGGCCATGAGATTTTGTTGGCTTGTCAAGGTTAGTGTGATGCCCTGATAAATCCCAGAGTAATTTGGGCAGTGAATAAAAAAGTATTTGCAAAGTCCCCTTGGGTGACTGGGAAGAAAGGAGGAAATATTCAACTTCTCTATTTGGATAATTTCTGATATCCTCACAAGTAGTGAGGACAACCAAATCAATAGGCCCGGCCTTCAATTTTAGGGTTCACCCCTATGAAACTTATTCCTACAAAGGATAGGCTAAGTCTACTTAAAATTAGGCCTAAGAGTCACCCCTAGAGACCCTCTTTTTTTGCTCAGATGTGGCCTCTCTTTCTAAGCCAACCCAGCAGGTGAACTCACTGCCCTCCCCCTATGTGAGACATGACTCCTGGGGGTGTAAATCTCCCTGGCAATGTGGGACAGAAAGACTGGGATAAGCCAGGACCCAGCATCAAGGGATTGAGAAAGGCTTCTTGATCAAAAGGGGGAAGAGAGAAATGAGACAAAATAAAGTTTCAGTGGCTGGGAGATTTCAAACAGAGTTGAGAGGGTTATCTTGGAGGTTATTTTTATGCATTGTATAAATATTCCTTTTTAGTTTATGGTATATTGGAATGGCTAGAGGGAAGTACCTGAAACTATTGAACTGTGTTCCAGTAGCCTAATTCTTGAAGACAATTGCATAAAGGTATAACATGTGACTGTGAAAACCTTGTGTCTGATGCTCCTTATATCCAGGGTATGGACAGATGAGTAAAAGATATGGTTATAAATAAATAAATAAATAATAGGAGGAACAAATGGTAAAATAAATAAGGTAGATGGAAACACTAGTGGTCATTGAGAGGGAAGGGTAAGGTATATAGTATGTATGAGTTTTTCTTTTTTCTTTTTATTTCTTTTTCTGGAGATGCAAATGTTCTAAAAAAAATTATTATGGTGATGAATACACAACCTTGTAATGATATTGTGAGCCACTGATTGTAGATCATGTTTAGAATATATGTGTGTGAAGATTTCTCAATAAAAATTAGATAGATAGATAGATAGATAGATAGATAGATAGATAGATAGATAGATAGATAGATGTATTTGCAAAGTCCCTTTGAGGGACTGGGGAGAAAGGAGGAAATAGTCAACTTTCTCATTTGGATAACTTCAGATATTCTCACAAGCAAAGGGGACAATCAAATCAATAGGCTGAGCCCTCAATCTTGGGGTTCACCCCTATGAAACTTATTCCTAAAAAGAATAAGCTAAGTCCACTTAAAATTATGCCTAAGTGTCACCCTCAGAGAACCTCTTTTGTTGCTTACATGTAGCCTCTCTCTCTAAGCCAACTCAGCAGGTGAACTCACTGCCCTCCCCCCTATGTGGGACATGACTCCCAGGGGTTTAAATCTCCCTGGCAATGTGGGTCAGAAGTACCAGGATGAGCTGTGGCTTGGCATCAAGGAATCAAGAAAGCCCTCTTGACCAAAAGGGGGAAGAAAGAAATGAAGCAAAATAAAGTTTCAGTGGCTAAGAGATTTCAAACAGAATTGAGAGTTTATCCTGGAGGTTATTTTTATGCATTATTTAGAGATGCCTTTTTTAGTATATGGTGTATTGGAGTAGCTAGAGGGAAGTATCTGCAACTGTTGAGCTGTGTTCCAGTAGCTTTTATTCTTGAAGATGATTGCATAACAATGTAACTTTTACAATGTGACTCTGAGATGGTGAAAACTTTGTGTCTGATGCTCCTTCTATCCAGGGTATGGCCAGATGAGTAAAAAAAAAAAAAAGAAAGAAAGATTATAAATAAATAAATAATGGGGGATGTTCTAGTTTGCAAGCTGCCAGAATGTGATATACCAGAAACAGAACAGTTTTTAAAAGGGGGAGTTTATGATGAGTAACTATACAAGCTGTGGTATATATATATGATGGAATATTATGCAACTGTAAGACAGAATAAAGTTATGAAGTATGTAACAACATGAATGGACCTTAAGGACATTACACTGAGTGAGATTAGCCAGAAACAAAAGGACAAGTACTATATGGTCTCACTGATATGAACTAACATTAATGAGTGAACTTGGAGAATTTCAGTTAAGAACAGAGGTCATCAGGAGATAGAAATAAGGTAGATATTGGGTAATTGTAGCTGAAGGGATGCAGATTGTGTAACAGGACTATTGTAAAAATTCAGAAATGGATAGCACAATACTTCCTGATTGTAGCATAATAATGTTAGAACAATGAATGAAGCTGAATGTGAGAATGATAGAGGGAGGTGGCCTGGGGACACAGATGAAATCAGAAGGAAAGATATGCGATAAAGACTGAGATGGTATAATCTAGGAATGCCTAGAGTGTATAATGATAGTGACCAAATGTACAAATTTAAAAATGTTTTTGCATGAGATAGAACAAAGGAATATCAATACTGCAGGGTGTTGAAAATAGATGGTAATTACTATGTTAAAACTTTAACTTATGTGTGAGACTAAAGCAAAAAAATGTTTATTTGGTACAAAATTTATATTTTGACTAGTGCATTTCCTAATATAACTTATGTGGACAGCTTAATTGAACACCATAAGTACATGGAATCTTGAGTAAGGCATGAGAGTTTGTAGGTTTGTCCAGAGTGATGCCCCAATAAATCCCAGAGTGATTTAACAGTGAATAAAAATGTATATGCAAAGCCCCCTTGAGAGAATGGCGAGAAAAGGGGAAAATTCAACTTTGCCATTTGGAAAATTCCTAAATTCTCATAAGCAGTGCAGACAATCAAATCAAGAGGCTGAGCCCTCAATCTTGGGGTTTGTTCACATGAAACTTAATCCTGCAAAGGATAGCTAAGCCTACTTAAAATTAGGCCTAAGAGTCACCTCCCAGAGAACCTCTTTTGTTGCTCAGCTGTGACCTCTCTCAGCCAACATGACAAGCAGACTCACTGCCCTCCCCCTCTCTGCATGGTTCATGACTCCCAGGGGTGTGGACCTTCTAGCAACATGGGACAGAAATCCTAGACTGAGCTGGGACCCAGCATCAAAGGATTGAGAAAACCTTCTCAACCCAAAGGGGGAAGAACAAAATGAGACAAAATAAAGTGTCAATGGCTGAGAGATTCTAAACAGAGTTGAGAGGTTATCCTGGAGGTTATTCTTAACATATTATATAGATACCACCTTTTTAATTAAGGTGTAATGGAGAGGTTGGAGGAAATTGCCTGAAAACGTAGAACTGTGTTCCAGTAGCCATAGTTTCTTGAAGATGATTGTATAATGATATAGCTTTCACAATGTGACTGTGTGATTGTGAAAACCTTGTGTCTGATGCTCCTTTTATCTACCTTATTGACAGATGAGAAAAACATATGGATTAAAAATAAATGAATAATAGGGGGAACAAATGTTAAAATAAATTTAGTAAATTGAAATGCTAGTGATCAGTGAAAAGGAGGGGTAAGGGATATGGTATGTATGAATTTTTTTCTGTTTTCTTTTTATGAATTGATGGAAATGTTCTAAGAAATGATCATGATGATGAATATACAACTATGCGATGATATTGTGAGCTATTGATTATATAACAAGAATGGAACGATCATATGGTAAGAATGTTTGTGTTTGTACGTTGAATTAAAAAAGGGGGGGGGGATTTATTAAGTTGCAAGTTTACAGTTCTAAGGTCGTGAAAATGTCCAAACTAAAGCAAGGCTATAGAAATGTCCAATCTAAGGCATCCAGGGAAAGGTGCCTTGGCTCAAGAAGGCCAATGATATTCAGGGTTTGTCTCTCAACTGGAAAGGCACATGGCAAACGTGGCAACATCTGCTAACTTTCTCTCCTAGCTTCTTGTTTCATGAAGCTCCCCCAGAGGTGTATTCCTTCTACATCTCCAAAGGATTCTGGTTGTGTGAGCTCTGTGGCTCTTTTCAAAATGTTTCCTCTTTTAAAGGTTTCCAATAAACTAATCAAGACCCACCAGGAATGGGTGGAGTCACATCTCCTTCTAATCAAAGGTTAATATCCACAGTTGGGTGTGCCACATCTCCATGGAGATAATCTAATCAAATTTCCAACCTACAATGCTGAATAGAGATTAAAAGAAATAACTGCCTCCACAGGATAGATCAGGATTAAAACATGGCTTCCCTAGGGTAAATAATCCCTTTAAACTGGCACTGGGGATAAGGAATAAAATAGATTGGGTAGAATGAAATGAGGGAGAGGAGTAGGGAGTATAGGATGTATGAGTTTTTTCTTTTGTCTTTTTATTTCTTTTTCTGGAGTGATGCAAATATTCTAAAAAATGATCATGGTGATGAATACACAGCTATGTGATGATACTGTGAGCCATTGATTTTACACCATGTATGGACTGTATGTGCACGGCAATAAAAACATTTTTTTAAAAAAAGCGATATTTAGGTAGTAAAATTGGACAAACTCAGTGGCATGGACGCTCTGGATACCTAAGTTGGGTGCTGCCAAATGATTTATTCCCTTTGGGATATGCAAAGCCTGAAGCATCTGTGGCACATCCCAATGGACATTTCTTAAATGTTGTATGTCTATGACATAGGGGAAATATTAGGGCTAGTTTTCAGGTTATGTATGTGATTAGGAAGATGATACCATCAACCAAATATGCAATACACAAGGAAGAGTTTAGAATGAAAATTATAATGTTGGACTTTTGTTGTTGAAGTTGATTAGCTAGTTTAGTAAACATGTGGAAATGTCCACGAGAAGTTTAGAAGCATGGTACTTCCATATTATGGAATACTAAGCAGCCTTTTAATGGATTAAATAGCTCCACATGCATTGATTAGGAAAGATATCTGTGATTTGTTATAAAGAAAAAATATTTCACAAGACAATATTTAATATGACCCAATTTTGTAATAGAATATATATGTAAATACATATTTATATGAATATATATCATTTGCCTATATATGTAAACCCAATCACACTCATATGCTTAGAAAAAAAATACATGAAAAAATCTGACCAAGCTGTTAGCATCAGGAATTGGTATTGGAATGGATGGGAGGAAAAGACTTCCTTTTTGACTATATTCTTTGTATTGTTACAATGGACATTTGTAACTTTTTTGTGTTTTAAGTTTTTTAAGTTTGGGGGGGTTTAAAAAAAAAGCTTTGGAAGAAAACAAGATTGTCAAGTGAGAGCACAGAATGAGGAAACAAAAGGGCCAAGAACAGGAACCTGAGACATGCTCTAAGCACAAATATAATTTAAGAATCTGATAAAGATGGGAAAAAGAAGATTGAAGGATGTCTGAGAATTAATAACAATCAAGAAAAGAGTGTTCAGATAGATGGCATTGAAGACTTCAAGAAAAATAGGAAAAATAAGGACCTGAAAATCACTAATTGGGTTGAGGAACCGGCAGTCTTTGATCAAGCTGTTTCTTTAGAGCAGTGTCAGATTGTGTTAGGTTGAGGCACGAGATTAAAATGAAGACAAAGAGGTAGCAGTGCAGTTACTTACCAAGGAAAGCATTTCAGGCGAAGGGAAACTGGAGCATGCTTGTCATCCAAGGCTGGAGTCAGTGCTCTGATAAAGGTTGAAAACAGGAAAAATAAGAGGCAGTAGCTGTGCTGCAAGTTTCATCAGGGAAGATGTATTCTGATTTCTTTTTAAGAGGAATGAAAATTATACACACTTTTATATTTGATTTCAAAATCAAATCTGCTTTCGTTTTCACTGCAGAGAACCACATTTGGGGGCTTTTATAACTAATTTTTTTATTCCAAACATTGCCATTTTTCAGACAAAAACAGGAACCGGAAAGAAGTACCAGGCAGGCTGTCTGTGGTGTGACGCACACAATGGGCCAGACAGCTATAAGTAGATGTCTTGGTTTTTGAGAAAAGCTGCCTTCAGATGTTGGATCAAAACACCTTAATCGTGCAAAGTGACAGTAAATGCTAGAATAAACCACAACAGTTAAGTTCGTTGGCAGTAGCATGACTCCACCCAAAGGTGGGTTTTAAAATACTACCTGTGAACACTGCTATTTCATGTTTTGGAGACCCTTTGATATAGGAGTTAGACTATTTTTCTTGAAACTGTTTACATCTTGACTACATGCACACAGATGGCACACACATGAGAAAAGGGATAACAGCCATTTAAAAAGATATGTGGTTATTCATACAAGACACACTTCAGTCCTTCGTTTCCTTCTTGCCATCTATCCAAAACCTATAAAAATTAGCACGTGGTTAGGAAATGCATGTTAATTTAAATTTTTAATTTTAAATGTCAACGTTAGCCTAAAGAAGAGGAATATCTATAGGGTATAGCTTCTAGAGGAGATGATGGAACAGGAAAGCAGAAAATGCATTCTAAATTTAACTGTAGATTATTTTTACATTATCTGTGAAACTAAATTAAGATTATTTGCCATTTGAGATTATACAAAACACTGATAATAGGTTGACTATATTTAACACAAGGTTATTCTATCAGATCTCAATCTCCCAAATAAATTAGCTTTACTTCACAATCTTGAATTAGAGGACTTTATAGAAAGGACAAGCTGTTGCCATAGCTCTTTTGGTCCTCATTTAAATATTTTAAAATATCTCACCAAAATAACGACTGCTGTAATTTTCCTGATGAATATCTTCTGTGGTAGTTTCACACATTGTTGGAGTTTAGAGTGTGTAATGGTATAAAAGAAAGAAACAAGGTTGGAAAAAATAGCATGAGAGAGAGATTAAGGAGAGTTTTTAATGAAATGTTTAACATTTTTGGTCTTTGTCAGGTACTAGAGGTCACCTTTAAGACTGCATACCCTCTCCTCTGCTACTACTGGACCTGTGCATATTTCTAGCAATACATTTATTTTATTTTATAATTATCATTCATAAAGCTCACTCTCTCATTCCCAGAGTATAAGCACTATGAAGTGCAAGGAAAATATCTGTATTCTAAAATCATTGTATCCCAGAGCCTAGCATAGTAATTGGTGATTAGAACGAACACAATAAAAGTCAAAAAGAACAAATGAATGGAATAATGCATGAGTGTGTGTCTACATGTGATATATGTTCTCTAGACTACTAAAAGTGGTTTTAAGCAAAGAGATGCTTTCCGATAAAATTGTTAAAGCTGTATTCTGGATCTCTCCCATGACTCTTTTCTTTTCTTCCCAAAATATTTTTCTAAAATTGTCCTTCTACTTTGGGCCTGATTTGCAAAGAAATATGACTAAGAGGGCCAACACTGAGGCGTGGTCCAGAGGCCAATGGCTGACTTGGTGGAGTTACTTGGAATAGCAGGGAGAAGACAGAATAAACTCTGGGAAAAGAGGAACAGTGATGTTCACAACTGCATGGACCAAATTCATTGGTAGGACTTTACGGCCTGGGCTAGAAATAGAAGCTGGGAGAGTTTGTATGCGAGAGAAATGCAGTAAGCTAACAAAACTGGGGAGAGAAAGAGACAAGAGGGTCAAGAAACTGAGACATGATAAGGGCTGGTATACTGAAGCGCCAGCTCTTTGGACATACCATGTGGCTGAGGCAAAAGGCATGACAGGGTCAGGGCAAACCAGTACTCTCTCAGTTTGGTTTCTGGAGTTTCCCACAGGCTTATCTTCACCTATGTATTCTATTCACTGATACATAGCTTCATTCATGCATTAAGCAAACGTGCACTGGTGCCTGTGGTGTACCAGAAACTACATGAATGCAGTAAGTGGGAAAACACAATTGTGAATGAGCTACCAGCATAAGAGGAAGACAGACACATAAACAAACAATGAATATAGGTTGATGGTCTAGAGAGGTAGCACAGTGCTATGGCAACACAGAGGAAATGCCTGAGACTACTTAGGATGGCAGTGGTTGAGTTGGGGAGGTCTTCAGGAAAAACTTAATCTTGAGTCTTTTGAAGGACAGAGACAAAGCTTAGCAGGCAAACAGGCAAAAGAGTGATGGACGTTGGTGGAAAGAGTCATAATTAAAAATCACTACATTAAAATCTAAGATAGACAAAATAAGCCAGAAACCAAAAAACAACAATGGTATGGTCACCTTAAGAAAATCCTTATAAGAAAACAGGGGCCTAGATCGTAAGCTTTTAGAGCAGACACCAAGTCCGGAGTGGTGATTATTATTTCTGGATTTTGAGAGGCTGTTTTATATATATAACCTGATATTTAGAGATAAGAACAAAGCTGAACAGGTTGGGGTTAAAGTAATTCACAACATAGGGGTAGGAGAAGACAGCATCTATATTTTAGAACCACACATACTCTTTGAGACCAATGGAAGAAAGGTTTATTTGATTTGGAACTGAAATTTTCTGTAGTGCATAATCTAATTCAACCTATCTGTGTAGCTCATTTGAACAACTGAAACACAGAGAGCACAGAATGAAAAAGAGGTCCTTTAATCCTGTATAGATTATTGTAATGCCTGGAAACATCCTAGAGTATATTAACCAGATAGTCAAAAAGTATTGGCAAAGTTCCCTGAGGGAGGGGACTATGGAATTATTAAACCTTATCATCAGGAATCCTCTGATACTGTGTCAAATTTTAGGGACACCCAAATCAATAGGCCATGCCCCCGATCATGAGGGCATTCTTGTGAAGCTCATGTAGGTAGCAAAGAAGCTTAGACTACCTATAGGCATGCCTAAGAGTTACTTCTGGAGGACCTCTGTTGTTTCTCAGATGTGGCCTCACTCTCTCTAAGCCCAACTCTGCAAGTGAGATCATTGCCCTCCCCCCTACATGGGACATGACATCTGGGGGTGAAAGCCTCCCTGGCAATGTGGGGGATGACTCCCAGGGATGAATCCAGACCTGGCACTTGGGATCCACAATTCTATCCTGACCAAATGGGGAAAAAGAAGTGTAATTAATAAAGTATCAGTGGCACAGAGAGTTCAAATAGAGTTGAGAGGCTACACTGGAGGTTGCTCTTGCGCAAGCTTCGGTTAGAACTTGCTATGTATTATAAACTGCCAACCCCCAACCAGGACCACTCCAGCCAATCTTAAAGAACACCTAGGGCAATTTATAAGATCCCACAAGGGTTCCAGGCACTAGAGTAACTTGCCAGAAACCTGCAAACTCCAGATGGGTCCCTGGTCCAGATAAGTCCTGAAACCTAAGCCCAGCCTCTCCAGAACATCAGATAGTTCCATCTCCCTATCCTATATTAGTGACAGACCCTTTCAATAGCAAAAATTTAGAATTGCCATAGCCCAAACAACCCCAATGAGAGGTATGGAAAAGTCAAAGATGATGGTGGACTTATACATAGAAGACAGGACTTAACAAATGAACATGAATGCTGAATCATTCAATTGATATCTCTTTTAGTCTCCAGTATTTTAGAGCAGCTGGAAATAAAAACCTAAAATTGTAAAACTGTAACCCATGTCAAAGTCTGAAATATGTTCTACAACTAATTGTGGTGCTGGGCTTGGATATTTATAGTTTTTTGTATATATGTTATTGTTCACAAAAAAAGAAGGAAAAAAAAGTCGATTGTGATGATAAAAATGTATTTAAGCCCACTAGCCTCCTATATCCTGGAGTAGCTAAAAGGAAAAATAGGAAAGGATCATATGACAAACTCTGGAATCTCTCTTGTAACCACTTGTTGAAGAGTGCTTTGAAAACTATTGCTTTTTTATTTCTTTGCTTTGTATATATGTTATACTATACAAAAAAAAAGTTTAAAAAAATCTAAGACTCATGAAAAATCAGGATATATTCAGAATTTGGTAGTTTGGATAAGATGGGAAAATATGGTGGAATATATGGGTATACTGAAATTAAGCCATACCAGAAAAACGTTAGGTGGTAAGAAATGCAGATGCCATAAATTTGAACTGAGACACTGACAGGGAAATGGCAGATCTTTGAAAATGACTTGGAGGAAGAACTGACAGTTTTTGGTGATATGACTCCATGTGTAGGATGAAGTATAGGAAAGTAGTATATGAGTTCTGGGTTTCTGGAATGAATGAATAGATTGGATAGTGGTGAACTTATCAAGATTGTGAAAACAGGAGAAGTAGCAGGTTTAGAAGAGAAGAGTTTAGTTTTGGACATAGTGAGATTTAGTCCAAATTCAATATGTCCAAAAATAAAATCTAAGACATGGAAAACCATGTGAATAATCCAATATGAAGTTGAAAATATACTTGGATTATGGTCTAAATGAAATACCCTTATCTGCTTTCATCAAGAGCAGAGACACATTCTTGGCACTAGAGACTGACAAGCCACATCACACATGACATACTCACAAATGTCTATCATATATATTGCACTCTTCAATAAGAATAGGCACCTTCATTTTTTGCTTAATGCCTAAATTGAAATAAGAGTATTTGGCTAGAGAAAGAGTATAATCCCTTCTAAAGTTCTGATCTGCATGTGGGGGGGGGGTAAACTCTATATGGATTAACTGAATTCTAAAGTTAAAAAATAAAAAAAATGTGAAAACATCTGGTTCTGTTTTTCCCTACATGACTGTAAATGGCATTATCGTTTTTGGTTTCCCAGCATTCATATCTCTGGTTTCCTTTGGGGTACTTAACTGTGTGTAGTCTCAAGTGAAAATTAAGACTTGGGAAGCCTAGCATGTGAGCTAGGTTAATCAGATGCTTTCTTGTGCAATTTTGTATTTTCGGTGAGCGATACAGGGGCAGGGGGCAGCAGGAGAGGCAGCACCCTGACTGGGCCACCTATGACCGGTGACAAGGCAGTTACTGGGCACTGATTCTTGCTTTTTGGCTCTGATGATCTTTTGGTTCCTGTCTATTCCCAAGCCTGATGCCCCAGCCTCCTATCTGTTCTGTAAACCTGATACCCACTCAATACATACCCTTTACTTAAACTAACCTATCAGCTTATGCTACTTTTGGAAAGAAACCTGGCTGAAATCAAAATAAATTAAGTCATTCAACCAAAATAAAAAATACTCGATATTTATTTCCTAACTAAACGGCTAAATGAAATAAAGTGCTGATTAGTAATGAAGCCATTTAAATTAGCCCAGAATTAGAAAAGATCTCAACAGTGAGTTCTTTTGAAAAGAGAACTTTATTACCTTATCTTTAATTCACAGCTAGACACATCCCTTCCTGTCTGTCTGGTTAGATGATCTTTATAATAGGTCAAGCATAGGTAGGATATTACTAGAAAAACCATTAGGTTGATTTGAAGATTAATTTCAGTAGCATCTTTTTCATTTACTTTACAATTGTGATAGACTTATTTTTTCTGCAGGTGAATATCTGACTAGGAAAGGCTACTGTTCTTATCAATTCTATAAACATTTCTTGAGTAGTTACTGTATGCAAAGCAATGTGTTGCAACTTGAAAAAGTGTGCTCTTACATCATTTGGTATTTTAAAGCATTTAGCATATTGATGCTTGTATATTAAATTTCTGCCCTCATGGTGCTTACATGTTAGTGGAAGAGGCAGAGAAACAAAAATAATATAAAAGTAATAACAGTCAATTGTTCTATGTGTTATGAAGGGCACAGACTAGGTGCAGATATAGCTACTATCCGGGGGACCTACATTAGATGCCATGACCAGGGAAGATCTCCCAGAGGAAGTGGCCAGCATGCTCATCCTCTCTTCCTAAAGGATGAGAAAAGACTGCTATTTGCAGAGTGTGGAAAAGCTCACCCTGTTTATACCAGTGACAAGCTGTGAGACCTCAGGCAATTTATTTAACCTCTCGGTGCCTTTATTTTGCCATCTAAAATGTGGAGAGTTGATGCCATACTACTGTTCTGAGAATTAAATGTGTTAATATATGTTGAGTACTTAGAGCTATGCCTGGCACATAGCAAGAACAAAATTAATGCTGATTATTATTTTTAACACTATTCTTATGGTTCACAAAAAGAGAGACCAGCATATGCAAAAAAGCAGGAAAGATCTTTGACAATTAATTAAACTTAAATAAGGCTAGTATGACTGGAGCAGAGTGGACAAAGAGGTCATTGACAAAAGGTGGGGCTGGACGCAGAGATGGGTCACATCATGCGTGTTCCTGTGGTTTATGGCAAGAGTGGATTTTTTTCTAAGTGAAGTCAGAAGGGGATTGAGGTTATTGCGCTTATGTTTTAAGATTGTCACTTCACCTATTACGTGGATAACGGATTGGAGGAGAGCAGAAGTGGACCTGGAGTGACCACCTAGGAGGCTATTGTGCAGTAGTCAAGGTGAGTAAAGATGGTCACTTGGACTAAGCTGGAAGAAGTGGAGAGGAAGAGAAGAGAGTGGCTAAATATATATTTGGAGATGGATTTGGCAATATTTGTGAATGAAGTATGTTTTTGGGTAGAAAAGGAAAAAAGAAAGCCCAAGGCAGGGCTGCCACAAAGAGTTGTGCAGTGTACAAGAACAACTGGCTGACAATGGCAAGTGGATGCTGAAATAGAGCCCACACTTACCTCACCAAGTCATGTTCCTTGGCATGGGGTTACATTTGCAGGAAAAAGGGCCTTCTTCTCATTTGTACAAAGGCAGTATATAGGCTAAAAGCAGTCCCACCCTTTAATTCTGGCTTGGGTAACTAGTTGGATAGTTGTGTCACTTACAGAGACAGGGAACACTGAAATGGAGAAAGACAAGTTTTAGGAGTAAAAATCAAGAGTTTGGTCCATTTACATCTGAGATGGTTCCGAGATTTTGATGCAGAGACTGTGTATGGCGGTTGGTTGCCTCATACCTACTTCCTATCAATTAGCCTGACTAATTCCAATAATTCATCTGTAATGCTTTCCATTTGAGTTTTCACTCAACAGAATCATCTTCACAAATAACGGCAATTTTTATTCTTTCTAATCTGTATACATTTTTTTTTCTTAGACACTTGCTCAGGCTTCCAGAATGGAGTGGATGCAGGTGGTGAGTGTGATTATCCTTGCTGCACTCCAAATCTCAAAGATCCAGCTTTTACTGTACCTCCATTAAGAATAGTATTTGATCCTTGTTTCCCATAGATACCTTACCATCAGGTTCATGAAGTTCCATTCTATTCTTAGTTAGTTAAAAAATAGAGTTTTTAAACCAAAAAGGATGTTACCTTTTATTAAATGCTTCTGTATACCTATTGAGATATTTTCTCCTCTAATTTTCCTTTCTCGCAACATCTTTGGATTTTGCTGACAAGGTTATGCTGGCCTCATGAAACAAAATTTCTTTGGAAGAGTTTGTGCTATAATAGAGTTATCTCTTGCTTAAATTTTTGGTAGAATTCACTTCACTTTGGTGAAGTCAGGACTTGGAATGTGTTGTGGAAAGGATTTTGAACATGCATTCATTCTCTGCTATAGTCGTATGGCTATTTAGATTCTTCTCTTTTTTCTCTTTCTTTACCTTTGGTAATTTATGTTTTCTTAGAAATTTGTCCATTTCAGCTAAGTTTCAAATTTATTGACAACATTATTCATAATATCCTCTTATTTAAAGTCTGCGTTTGTTATTCATGTCTTCTCTCTTTTTTCCCTTGATCAGTCTAGTTAGAAGCTTATATATTTTATCAGTTACTCTGGCAGAACCAACTTTTGGTTTTGTGGATCCTCTCTAATGTATATATTTTTCTAATTCATTAATTTCTGCTCTAATATTCTTTCTATTTTCTTCCGTCAACATTATTAAGATTCCTTTTCCAACCTTTTCCTAAACGTCCTAAGACAAATTCTCATTACTTCCTGGGATTTAGGCCTTCACTCTTTTCTCTTACAACCATTTAATGTTTATTACACATTTCATACAAATTTCTCCAAGCACTATTTACATTGTATACCACAAGATTTGTCAAAATTCTACCCATCCTCCAAGAGTCAGCTCTAATCTCTCCTTCCTCCTCCAGGTTCCTGTGTCACTCTGTACTCTAAGTACCACATTCTTCTGTATGTTATGATTATTTGACACACTTTATCTTCATCAGATTATAAGTAAAGGCCCACAGACACTTAGAGGGGAAACCACTGGAATTAGAAGCTGGAAGCAATGGAACTGGGAACAAGGACCAGCAGATGCCAGCTTCATGACTTCCCCTGTGACAGACATCAGCCTTTCTTGAGTCAAGGTATCTTTCCTCAGATGCCTTAATTCAGACATTATTATGGCCTTAGAGCTGTAAACATGCAACCTAATAAACTCCCTTTATAAAAACCAACCCATTCCTGGTATGTTCATTTCCAACAGTATTAACAAACTATAACAATTTCTAGTTATCATACTTACAAATTACATGCAAGAAAAGAGGAACTCAATTAATTGGTCAAAGACTGTTAACATTCAGGAACTTCTAACTTTCATTTCAAAGTTTCACTATATGAGGTTATTGTAGCATGGAAATAGAAAGTGAAAAACACTAAGAATCCCAATCCCAAATTAATAGTGGGATGCAGAAAAAGATAGGGAACTACACGTGAGCTTCATGGCCTAAATCCTTCAATTGCAAATGCTTATACCAGAAGAGCTCACTTAAGTATAATACTTGGTGCTACTAAAGGAAAAATGAAGCTGCCTAAGAATTGGCTCTATTACAGAAAATTTCAAATAGAGACAGTTTTAATGATGGAACCGCAAGGAAGTGTTTTTAAGGATATTTAGTTTTAAAAAATAGAAAAACAACTCATTTTATTATTCCTAATAAGCTCTTACTAGCCTTATCTATGTTTATCCAGAAGCTCTTTATGCATACTTAAACACACACATATTCTTAAAAGAATTCCCATCTTTCCCACTGCATGGAGTAAACAAGTGGGTGTGGGGAAACTTGCCCCAAAATAAATGCTGGATAAAATCCAAACTTTCAGCTATCAACATTCAGTCCTTATGCCACAGCAAGCAAAAAGGAACAAAATACACACTAAGAAAAGCAGAGGAATTAAAAGAGAAACAGAAACAGAAAGATTTCTGTTTGAACAGATCAAGGTGATTGTATCCTTATATAGAGATTATCCTTCTGATTAAGTTGCAGTAAAGTCATTATGGAGTAATAACCTAAAACAATGATACTGGAAGTGGAGGAAAATATTGTTTATGAAGGCTGGCCATGTTTGGGTTCCTCAGGAGACTGAATAACAGCAAAATTTGAGTGTAATAAGGCTTGAACCCGTACTCAAACTGCTCACTATAAATTTGTGCTTGAATTAGCTGTGGCATCCCAATCAGCAATTGGGATTTTTCTGCATGTGGATTTTTCAATTAGGCTTTTTCAATTAGGCTTACGCTGTTTCAGTCAGTGAACAGACTGCCTGATTTTGTGGAGGCTTGGAAGTGATATATTAATATCCATTAGCCAGGTCAACAGCATAGGTAACCAATTAGACTACTGTTTGCTGGAACCGAGTGTTTTATTTTTTATTATTTTTAAAATTTTTTTAAATGTTTGACTTTTTATTTATTGATTTTACTTTATTATTATTATTATTATTATTATTTGCATGGGCAGACACGGGGAATCGAACCCGAGTCTCTGGCATGGCAGGTGAGAACTCTGCCTGCTGAGCCATCATGGCCCACCTGAGTGTTTTATTTTTTAAATGCAATTTTATTTATATATTCACACACCGTATAATGAACCAGTGGTACCAGCAGTGGTTCACAGTGCCATCAGAGCTGTGCTTTCAGCATCACGGTCAGCTTTTGAGCATTTTTCATCACTCCAAAAAAATTTAAAGTAAGAACAAAAGTAAAACAAACACCCAAAACATCCCACATACCCCTCTACCCTATTATTTATTTTTTGACTGCTTTTTCTTATTCATCTGTCCATACACTGGATAAAGGAAGCATAGTCACAAGGTTTTCACAATCACATGGTCATACCTTAAAAGCTCTATAGTTATTCAATCATCTTCAAGAATCAAAGCTATTGGATTACAGTTCAACAGTTTCAAGTATTTCCCTCTAGCTAAATCAATACACCAAAAACCGAAAAGGGATCTCTATATAGTACATGAGAATAACCTCCAGAATGACCTCTTGACTCTATTTGAAATCTCTCAGCCACTGAAACTTTATTTTGTTTCATTTCTCTTTTCCATTTTAGTCAAGAAGGCTTTCTCACTCGCATGATGCCAGGGCCAGGCTCATCCCCTGATGTCATGTTCCATGTAGGGGGCAGGGCAATGAGTTCACCTGGCAGAATTGGCTTAGCGAAAGAAGACACATTGGAGTAACAAAAAAAAAGGTTCTCTGGGAGTAACTCTTGGGCATAATCATAAGTATGTCTAACTTCTCCTTTGCAGGAACCAGTTTCATAAGGGCAAGCCCCAAAATCGGGGGCTTGGCTTATTAAATTCATAATCCCCAATGCTTGTGAGAATATCAGGAATTCCCCAGGTGGAGGAGTTTAATATTTCCACATTTTTCCCCAGTCCCTCATGGGAACACTGCAAATACTTTTTTATTCTCTGCTCAGATTACTCTGGAATGTATCAGGGTATCCACTAACCTGTACAAACCAACGAGAGCTCACTCCCTATTCAAGGATCCATGTAATGCTGATGTTCAAATAAACTGATCATACAAGTTAAATTAGATAGTGTGCTACAGAAAATATAAATTTTGCACCAGATAAACATCTCTTTCTTTGGTCTCACCAAAGGAGTTGAAGTTCTAAAATACAGACAATATCATCCTTTACCTTTCAGTCTGATTTACCTTACTTCCAACCCAGTCAGCCTCATTCGTATCGCTAATTGAAGTCGGATCACTTTTTCAATGTTTTTAACAGTTGCTGTGTGGGGTATTGCTGACTCTCATAGCTGCAGAACTCTAGCTCTGAGTCTCAGGTGTCACACAAATAGCCAAAGTTTCAGGGAATGACCAAGTTATACACAAAGAGCTCAGCATCTCAGAATTGAGAAATAACAGTTGCAACTCAGGAAAAGATGTGACTGCTGTAAAAGCTTACTATCTAGGGAACTTTATAATAGACCATCACCTGATAACCTATGCTCTAAAATTGAATTCTCAGGGTTTGCACGTTATAGTTGGTCCATATTAGTGAGGCGGTGAGGCAGTATAATATTTATATGTTTGTTCCTGGCAAATTATTTGTGGCAGTTAACAAGTTTACAGGGACTTTCTTAAAGAAATTCAGATTCAATACCTGTATTAGTTAAGGTTAGATTTAGCAGCAAATGACAGAAACCTTCCAAAACTATAGCTTAAAGAACATAGAAGTTTATTTTAGTCTCATAAGACTAAAATAAGCTCAGGAAGCAGTTCCTGGCTGGCATAAGGCTCCATGTTGTCAGGACCCAATGAGGCTCCATGTTGCCAGGAACCCAGGCTCCTTTATCTTGATATCCTGCCCTGAAGGGCTTCAACCTCACATCCTATATGATGGCATCATATTCCAGAGAACAAAACAGAGAAAGGCAGGAGTTCAAGACAGAAGGGAATCACCTCACTCTCTCTTGAGGAAGGTTCATGAAAATTGCCACAGTCACTTCCGCTTACATGCTATTGGCCATGCCTGGCTGCAGAGTCCATTGCAAATGGTAACAAATCTGAGACTCCTCTAACCCCAGGAATAACTGCTGGTAAATGAAAAACAAGTGGTCTCTGTCATGTATTATTTAATCATATTTAATTATTTGAAGATTTAGAAACACTTTTTTCTTTTCAGTGGTTAGGAAGAAAATGGAGTGAGAAATAAGTCAGAAAAGTGAAATAAAACTGTGTTGTGAGTGTTTATCACAGTCTTTTTAATTTTGAAAATAAGTGAGCTCCAATAAAAGATCTAAAATGCTGATTATTTAATGCTTAACTCCTTCACTTCACATTAACTTAAACATATAAATAACAATAAAAATAATGTAATCACAATTAACAGGAATATGAAAACAACCCACCATTCCCATGACAAATAAAGGACCCACTAAGGAGAGGCAATATGAAATAGTGGAATGAGCACAGGCTTTGCAGTCAGAAAGTTCTTATATGGAAGCCCATTCACTCACTCACTTATTCAATCATTCATAGCATCTATGTGTGTTTTAGGTATGTTACTTAAAATCTATTTAAGCCAAAGCCATTTTGAAAAAGAACAAAGCAGGAGGACTCACTTCCTAGTTTCAAAACTTAATAAAAAGACACAGTAAAGAAAACAGTATAAGCTAGGCACAGCAACAGACATATATACCAACAGAATTTGATTGAGAGTTCAAACATCAACCCTCACATTTGGGAAACTGAGTTTTTCTTCTTCTTCTTCTTTTTTTTGAGGGGAGGTACATGGGTCTGGAATTGAACCCAGGTCCTCCACATGGCAGGCACGCATTCTACCACTGAACTACCCATATACCCTCAGTGATGGTCAGATTCGTGTGTCAACTTGGCCAGGTGATGGTGCCCTGTTGTCTGGTTAAGCAAGCACTGGCCTATCTGTTGCTGTGAGGACATTTCATGGACTTAAATCATAAGCACATTGTTTGCATACATGGCTGATTGCATCTGCAGTCAGCTAAGGGAAATGTGTTCTGCAATGAGTGACACTTAATCTAATCACCCAAAGACTTTTAAAATAATTCAGAAGAGAGAATCCCTCTTTCTGCTTCAGCCAGCCAGCCTCTCCCAGGGAGTTCATTGAGGACCTTCATTGGAGCTGCCAGCTCATGGTCTACCCCATAGATTTTGGACTCTTACATCCCCACAGTTGCACGAGACACTTCTATAAATCTCATATTTACAGATGTCTCCTGTTGGTTCTGTTTATCTGGAGAACTCTAATACACCCTAGAACTGACATTTGATAAGGCTGCCAAATCCACTCAATTGGAAAAAAAAAATGGTCTCTTCAACAAATGGTACAGGGGAGGACTGTATGTCCATATGCAAAAGAATGAAGGATGGACCCCTATCTCCCAGCATACACAAAAATCAACTCAAAATGTACCAAAGACCTAAATATAAGAACCAGAACTACAACATTCCTAGAAGGAAACACAGGGATGAATCTTCAAGACTTTGTGTTAGACAACAGATTCTTAGACTTAACAACCAAAGCACAAGTAACAAAAGAAAAAATTAGATAAATAGGACCTTATCAAAATTAAGAACTGTTGTGGATCAAAAGGCTTTATAATGAAAATGAGAAGACAGATTACTCAATGGAAGATAATATTCAGAAATTACACATCTGATATGGGTTTAATATTTTAAAAAAACAGGCGTACCTTAGAGATATTGTGGGTTTGATTCCAGAACACTGAACTAAAGCAAATATCATAATAAAAGAAAAAAAGTCTATTTAGGCAGAAAGCATTAAACCTACAATTACACAAATAATTTAAAATAACAAGTGTGATTAGTGATTCAAAGTAGGAATATAGGGTACTATGAACAGATAAATGCATGATTCAGCCATTAAAGAGAACAAAGCAGATTTACATTTTCTAGGCTTGAGATACCTTTTACATTTAAATATTTAGATATATTTAAATTAAGTGAAAAACAAGGAAATTGCAAAAATAGTATGCACAGTATAATTCAATTCCAATTTAAAAATTGCACCAAAAATTCTAACAGTATTATTATATGTTAATAAATCCATAGGGAAAATTCTAGGTATATATTCCAAAATATCAACAGAAAATATCTCTGGGATTTGAGTTAAATATTTTAATTATTTAATTATTTGCAATGAGCATGTAGTACTTTTACACTCAGGAAAAAATAAAGATCCATTTGAAAAATAAAATTTAGGAATGTAAAACTGACTGCAGCATCAGTTTAGCACCTAAGAATTTTCCTGCATCTAGCAAATGCTCAGTTGTTTTTATTAAACTGATAGAAAAATATATTAAGTCCCAAAAAATCTAATAAATATTTTGCAATAAAGCATAGACTGTTTTTAAAATAAATTAACAAAATAATATGTCTCTTGTAGTACAAATTCAAGAATTGGCATTCATCATTAAAACTAATTAATTTTTCCATTGCAAAACAAAGAGAATAAACCCTGATTTCCTTTAGTTTTCAGTAATACTGAAGGAAGTAAAGATTATTTTGGCTCTTGTGAAATCAAAACACATACACACATTGAGTACTTATTATGAACAAAATACTGTCTTATAAGGTTTTTGGAAAAATCTCAATAAGATAAATAATTTATCAATTCAACAAACACATATTAGGTACCTACTCTGTTTTAGGCCCTGTGCAATGCTATGAAGATTCAAAAATGAAAAGGACATGGTCCTTGCCTTTAAAATACTTTCAATTAAGTGATAGAGACCGATACATAACTAACTTTCTAAATATATCGCTAGAAAAAATAAAATAATTGAGGGCAATTTTAAGTCTAGACATAAATCTAATATGCAAGCACATATGTATTCTTGTATTGAGTGTCACAAAACTACACACTCGACACTCAGATACCAAAGAGTTTAAGTGCTTCCCAGATTGCAAAAACATGAAAACATAGGAAACTAAATTTGGGATGTGAAGACTAGAGAAAGTCATATTGTGCTCAAATGCCTATCACACTTGTAAAGTTTTATGGCTCTCCTAATAAAATCATTTTCTGGACTTTATGAAATGATCCTATATTGCAAAATGGTTTAGCTGTGACAATGTAAACAATTATAGAAAATATATTCTCCTATCTCCCAAAAGTTCTTTTCTCCTTTTGACAGTTTTTCTAGTGGTGACTATGGTAACAAAAGAAATGAAAGGCAAAAAAACTTTAGATCCATAGTGATAAGTGGGAGTGCTTTTTGTTATCTTTCTTTGCAGTCAGCATGGGCATTCATATTTAGAGTTCACTAACAAGCATTTTCCTTTTCAGTGTAATGAAACTCTTTTGTAAAGGTATTGGAGACAGAACTTAGGCATTCACTCATTCATTTGGCCACCTTTTTCTATTACCTACAATGTGCAAAGTAATTGCTGTGCACTGGGCAGTAAAAAAGAGGAAGTCAAGCTTTTGAATTCACACAGCAGCTTATGGTATCGCATAAGCAGTACATGTCCCTGATACTGTGGTTAATAGAATTAATCATAGAGTCTTCATTTCTTCCCTCATTTACTAGATATGTACTGAGCTTTCTCCATGTACAAGAACTATGTTATACAAAGTTGTGTGTAAAAATAGACAGAGCCTCTGTTCTCAAAGAGCACATAATCTACTCGGGGCAGATTGAAGTAGAAGTGATTAGTTCCCCACAAATTTCCATTCTCCCTTTTTTCTCTCTATTAGAAGCCTGATGTTTTTGTCTGGAGAGCAATATGCTCAGCCCCTAATAATGGATCATGATTAGTTTAAGCCCATGGTTCCCAGATCATGTGCTCAGTCACCTAGCATTCCACAGTAAACTCACTGAGAGGCCATGGCATATATTAAAGTTTCAAGAGAAACAGAGCAGGTTTCAACATCTGTCAGACAAACAGGCCAACTAGCTGGAGGTAATTTAAAGCTTCCACAGTAGATCACATTACATTACTTTTGATTATGTCATAACTTTATGAAGCTGAGTTTTCAGTGTGTGCCATGATTTTTAAAAAAAGTATAACATGAAAATAAGTGATGAACAGGAAATGAGAGTGGCAGTGTCCAATCTAATTCCAAAATTTGAGAACTTATAGTGTGCCAAATAAACATATACAAGCTATTAGTGACTGTGGTTATTTAAGAATAAAAGATTTTCTCTTAATTTATGTGTTATTTTTTCAAATGGCTACTCAGTTGCAAATGGAACATTTAGTTATTTCTTTTGGTACCATGAAAAAATTACATAAGAGGGTTATAAATCAAGAAAAGTTGGGAACTTTTGGATACAACCAATCATATCAATCCTGATTCCTGCTTTCCCAGCTTCCTTGTATCTAGTGATGACCATATGACCAAATTCTGGCCTACATAGATATCTGCTAGGGTGGGGCATTCTGAGAGAGAATTTGCTTTCCCAATAAAGAAAAATGACAAAGGCTGTTGGCTGTCCCTCAATAGTCCTCTTATTCCTTTAGTAATAGAATCCCCAAGGTCAGCTAAAGACCACATATTCCAGCCTCCTTTTCAGGTACATTTGCCCAAGTGACTAAACCTGGGCCAAAGGTATCTGTGCAGAAGTGATGCATGCAAATTCTGATTATACTTAAAAAGAATAGACATATAGTTATGCCTAAGAGTCACGTCCAAAGAACCTCTTTTTTTGCTCAGATGCGGTTTCTCTCTTTAAGCCCAACTCTGCAAATCAACTCATTATCCTCTCCTATACATGGACATGACTTCCAGGGATATAGGTCTCCCTGGCAACGTGAGACATGACTCCCATGAATAACAATGCCTTCTTGTCCAAAAGGGGGAAAGGAAATGCACAAAATGAAGTTTCAGTGGCTGAGAGATTTCAAATAGAGTCGAGAGCCTCTTCTGGAGGTTCCTCTTATGCAAGCTTCAGCTAGATATTGATAATTGCCACAGTATGCCAAGCCCCAACCAACGGTATTCTTGAAAACCCTAAAAAATACCCTGGGCTCTATCTGAAACATTCTAATAGTTTCACTCAGTTTATTTTTCAGAAACATAAAACCTCCAGATGTTCTTATGCCAGATAAGCCATGAAATCCATAGGTACCAGTCTTTCCAAGAACAGCAACCAGTTGCATCCCCCATCCCATAATGTTGGCATCCCTTCTCAACATGAAGAAGTTAGAATGGTCCCTAAGAAATATCCCTAAGATTGGAAGAAGGATCAAAGGAGAGGGGAGAGTTGTAACAGAGAAGATAGGATTTAACAAGTGAGTATGATCTACTGAATCATTACATTGATATTTCTTTTGACTCCCCAGTGTTTTAAAGCTGCTAAAAGGAAATACCTGAAATTGTGGAACTACAACCCATATCATACTTTGAAATTTATTCTATAACTACTTATTAAAATGTACTTTGAAATCTATCATTTTTTCTGAAAATATGTTATATTTCACAATAAAAAAATGTTTTTTTTAAAAAAAGGAATAGGCTTTCCTCATTTTTTTTTCCTGTGGGTGCATGGTCCAGGAATTGAATTCAGGTCTCTGAATTGGAAGATGAGCATTCTACCACTGAACCACCCGTGCACCCTAAACTATCCTCATTCTTGCTGGAGCCTAGAGAATGTAAAATACATATGAATAATATCAGCAGAACTGAAATTAGAATACATGACCTCCCCATTTCTATTCCACTCTTTTTTCTGAACATTATACTCATTGAGATCTTGGAACTCTCTTTGCTATAATTCTATATACCATATTCAATTGTTAATATGATCAACTTTCTTTGCTATGATGCCATATACTCTATTCAAAATAATTAAGTTCACATTGTTATAATGCATAGATATAGCATTTGGGTCAATAAACAAGAGTTATTTAATTTGTGGATCAACTGAGTTTCTTAGCCTGTACAAACTAAGGATTAGATCCTAAATCTTGGTAGGTTCCCTTTACAAGCTATAGGTCACCTTAGACTTGGATAGTTCCCATCAGGAGGAAAGCAGCCAAGCTTTAGCATTGTTCTTGAGTGAAGGGCTTCTCTTAAATATCAAGGCTGGGAATATGAAAGACTGATCACTTTTCAGTATATAGGATGCAGGGATTTCCACTTCTTCTTCACATAGAATAGCTGAAGTAAATATGACTTACAGGCAATGACATATTAAATTAACAAATGAGTATGACATAAAGGCAAATAGACATTTAAAGACAGACATGAACCACAGATATTAAATAGCCAGAGAATTCGCAAAGAGATTAGCAAGGGCTGAGATATTAACTCTGAGACAACTGATTTTTCCCCCCATTGGCAGGCACCGGGAATCGAACCTGGGTCTCTGGTATGGCAGGGGCCTGCTGAGCCACGGTGGCCTGCTGAGACAATTGATTTTGTAATTAAGTTGTTAGGAGTTTTATAAGAAAACAGCTAAAGGGATTACAAGACAATACAATTTAATTTCTTTAAAAATATTTAACAATATTTCCTCTATCATCTACCACACTCAGATTCACATGGCATTATGAAATTATTGAATTCCCTTAAATATAAAAATGAATGGTTGAATCTCCAAAAAAGACTATATTGTGTTTGCAAAGCTGTATTCTCATATTTTACATGACTCTCCTTGACGACTTTTCACAAGAGAGATTCATAGCCATATCTTTCAGCTGTGTCAATATGGCAAATACATATTCTGTCAGTGCATATACCACAGCTTCATTAGAATAATCTCCTTATAGGACATACCTAGGAGGATAAAAGAAGAAAGGTGATGATGAATAACATTTTATGAGGATGTAGTAGTTAACCTCAGGTGTCAACTTGGCCAGGTGATGGTACCTAGTTGTTCTGTTGCTGTGGACTTAAATCATCAGCATGTGAAATTCATCTATGGCTGATTATATCTGCAGTTGGCTAAGGGGATTTCCTTATGCAATAAATTAGGCTTAAAAGGAAGAGGCAGAAGACAGCCCCAGCACTCAGAGCTCAGACCTGGAGGTTTGGAGATGCAGAAGGAGATCCAGAAACCAGGAGACAGGGCCAGCAGACGTCACCATGTGCCTTCCCATGTGACAGAGAAACCCAGATGAAAGCAAGCTGTCTTTCCTGCAAAGAATGGTAAATTTGTAACTAAATAAATCTCCTTTATAAAAGCCAGTCCATTTCTGGTGTATTGTATTCCAGCAGCCTTAGCAAACTAAAACGGAGGGTTACATTTTTTATATTATCTCTCATTAATTTTGGGACTCTTATGCCATGCAAATGACTTCTTTGTTTAAGTTAAGCTCTCTCCTTTTTTTGTGAGGCTGAAAATGAACTCATGGTGAGTTTATCTAATATACAGTTTAAAGAACAGGGACATCCTGCCTGTAATTGTAAAAGGTAAACATAGGAAGAAAATATGCATTAGGTTCTAAACAAAGTCAATGTAGGCAAGAAAAAAAATGGTGTAATCAGGAAACATTTTAAGTGAAAAGTACTATATTTCATTAGGTTTAGCTTAAAATAGTTTTACTGACTTATTTCTGAAAATGGGTCAGTGTACATGTATTCATTTTCATAAGTTTAAAGTAATCTCACTTGAGTGGAAAGGAGTAGAAAGTATTGCTGCTGAAGCAGAGAAATGAAGAGAAGTTAAATAACTGGGCTAAACATAAAAGTACTAAGAATCTGGAAACCTGAATCCACCACTAACTTTCTGCCTCTGCATATGTTGTTGCCTAGACTTAGAACCGTATCTACCCCCCTCAGTCTCCCAAATTCCCTTAATACCCTTCCATGACACCTAACTAATTCCTCATCATTTACTAGGTCTCTGTCTAAACTTCACATCAGGGAAGCCATCCTGGACTCCCAGCCTAAGTTATACCCTTCTATACACGCTGCACAGGCCCTTGCAAAACATCATGGTGCTTGAAATCACTTATCAAGTCTGCTTTTCATTAGATTATAACCTCCCTTTAGGATAGGTCAATTCTGTCCTAGTCATGGCTAAATCCCCAGTACTAACTTATCACTTGGTGCATGTTAGGCATTTGATAAATAAATAGTTGCTCCATAAATTAATTAAGAAAATGAGAGAGAGACCCTGCACATTCAGCTAGGATAATTAAGAATGGGTTTATGTAGGAGAAAGCTTGTGAGGTAGGCCTTGAGAAATGGATGCATTTGTGATGGACAGTGAGAACTGTTGGGGTTGAGGTTTGGAAACAAGAGAGCCAGCAGTGTTTAGGGAAGAGTGAAAAGTCTACTTTGACTATAGCATATGGAAAATATGGGAGGGTAGGAAAAGATTAGACTGGAAAGGAAGGTCAGAATAATATGGTGAAGGAAGACCTGTCTTAGAAGTCAATAATTAATTTTGTAGCTGATGGGGAGACCATGAAGGAATATGGTACATAGGCTAAATAAAAGAGAAAAGAGAATATAAATAGGAAATCAGCTAGTGATCTCATATAAAAGCCTAAACTGGTATGCTGACAGCAGGAAATAAATTTCAAAAAAGAAAGAGCAGAAATAGAAAGAATTACAAGTTTAAGAAGGATTCTGTATAGAAAGATTGAAGCATTTAAACTATTATTTATTGATTGATAAATAAAAGAGATAAACCAGCATGCCTCTTGTGGTTTTGTGAGGGTAACTGAAAAAAAATGATGGAGCCAGGAAAGATGGGATGATCTGATTTTAGGGAAGAAAATTATGAGTTTATTTTGTAATATTGAGCTAGATTTTTAAAAATCCATCAAGAATATAGTATTTTAGGATGAATACCGTCAATCAGTGGCTGAAGATTAATGCACAATTTCTATGCTAATGGTAGTTTATATTTACATTTCTGCTAATTCCTTTAGTCTGTTCACAAACTGAGACTTTTGCACTAAAGAGTGCTTCAAGCCATGCGATAAACACAGTGAGTCTTCTTGGAAGAATAGTTGCCCAGAAAACTAACAGCCAACTTAACTCCCTCAACTTAAAAGAATTTTTATGTTAAAAGAAATGGAATGTGTTATGGAAGAGTGTGAAAAATTCACATGGACTTTTACATTCTCAACTTCAAGAAATGGCATGCTTGACACACTGCTTTAGGGTTCACTTTCCATGGTCCATTCTCTCCCACCCCTGAATTCAAGTTTATTTTGTTAGGTAATTGCCTAAATAGCCTTCCTCAAAGAAAGTTTTATTTGGTCTGGAACTGAAATTTTCTGTAGCACATAATCTAACTCAACCTATCTATATAGCTCATTTGAGCAATTGAAACCCAGGGAGCAGCACAGAAAAAGAAAGAGGTAATTTAATCCTGCATAGATTATCATAATGCCTGGATGCATCCTAGAGTATATTAAGCAAATAATCAAAAAGTATCGACAGGGCAGGCCATGGTGGCTCAGCAGGCAGAGTTCTCTCCTGCCATGCCGGAGACCCAGGTTCAAATCCCAGTGCCTGCCCATGCAAATAATAATAATAAGTATTGACAAAGTCCCTTGAGGGATGGGAGAAAGAATATGGAACTATTAAACCTACCATCAGGGAATCATCTGATACTGTGTCAAACTTTAGGGACACCTAAAGTAAGCCCTCAATCAGGGGCTTACTCTTGTGAAGTTTAAGTAAGTAGCAGAGAAGCTTAGACTACCTACAGGCATGCTTAAGATTTATTTCTGGAGGACCTCTTTTGTTGCTCAGATGTGACCTCACTCTCTCTAAGCCCAACTCTGCAAGTGAAATCAATGTCTTCCCCTCTATGTGGAACATGACATCCAGGGCTGAAAGTCTCCCTGGTGATGTGGGAGATGATTCCCAGGGATGTATTCAGCCCTGGCACTGTGGGATCAACAATTCTATCCTGACCAAATGGGGAAAAACAAGTATAACTAATAAAGTACCAGTGGCAGAGAGATTTCAAATAGAGTTGAGAGGCTACTCTGGAGTCTTGCACAAGCTTTAGGTAGACCTTGCTACCTATCATAACCTGCCAACCCCCAACCAGGACCATTCCAGCCAGTCCTAAAGAACACCTAGGGCAATATATAAGATTCCACAAGGATTCCATGCACTAGAGTAACTTTCCAGAAACCTACAACCTCCAGTGGTTCCCTGGTCCAGATAAGTCCTGAAACCTAGAGGGCCCAGCCTCTCCAGAACATCAGATAGTTCCATCTCCCTATGCCATATCAGTGACTGTATTAGTTAGGGTTCTCTAGAGAAACAGAATCAACAGGGAACACTTGCAAATATAAAATTTATAAAAGTGTCTCACGTGACCGCAGGAACGCAGAGTCCAAAATCCACAGGGCAGGCTGCAAAGCCGACGACTCCGATGGAGGGTCTGGATGAACCCCACAGGAGAGGCTCACCAGCCGAAGCAGGAATGGGACCTGTCTCCTCTGAGTTCTCCTTAAAAGGCTTCCCATGATTAGATTTAGCATCACTAATTGCAGAAGACACTCCCCTTTGGCTGATTACAAACGGAATCAGCTGTGGATGCAGCTGACGTGATCATGACCTAATCCTATGGAATGTCCTCATTGCAACAGACAGGCCAGTGCTTGCCCAATCAGATAAACAGGTACCACAACTTGGCCAAGTTGACACGTGTCCCTAACCATGACAGTGACAGACCCTTCCAATGTGAAAAATGAGTTAAACAGTAAAGACAGGATATAACAAATGAATATGAATACTGAATCATTAAATTGATATTCTTTTAGTCTCCAGTATCTTAGAGCAACTAGAAGTAAAAACCTAAAATTATGGAATTGTAACCCATGTAAACCCATGTCAAACTCTGAAATATGTTCTACAACTAATTGTGGTGCTGTGCTTTGAAATTTATTGCTTTGTTGTATATATATTATTTTCACAAGAAAGGAGGGGCAAAAAGTAAAGTGTGATGATAAAAAATATTTAAGCCTTCTAGCCTCCTATATTCTGGAGCAGCTAAAATGAAAAAAAAAAAAAACTGAGATCATATGGTAGCCCGTGACAAACTCTGGGGTCTGTTCTATAACTACTTGTTGAAGAGTGCCTTGAAAACTATGCCTTTTTCTTTCTTTGCTCTGTAAATAGGTTACACTATATAATAAAAAAAAGTTAAAAATAAATAAATAGCCTTCCACAATTCATAAAGCCAGTAAGTGAAAGATAAGAATTTTAAACCAGATCTTTTCAGAGCCTGCACTCTTAATCATTATACTATATACTATTGAATAATTCAATACTGCATGACTTTAGTTAATATTATGTTTAGAATCATTTACCATGTAATTGACAATGTAAGGTCAAATGCTGGCAGCCAGTATTTTTCAATAGTGAATTATCAGGGGCTCCAAGAATACAAACAAAGCAAAAATGAGTTTTATAGCACTGTGCTTGGAAGACAGTAAAAAAGAGATTATCATATAAGAGAAGAAAGGACTAACATGGCATTTCCCAGTCTGGTGCCCCATTTATTAGATGGCTATGTTAAACAGTCTTTCAAGATCCAACTCACCTTCCAAACTTTTAAAACACAGAGCTGACATCATTTGCTAATCAAAACCTTATAAGCACAGCTTGGAAAGTCCTTCACAATCTGGTTCCAAACTACCCTCCAACAACTAATCTTCATTTACTCTCAACTCCAAGCAAATGATACTATTGATTAACTAGCTAATACAACTAATATTTACTGAATGGGCACTACATGCCAGGTATTTGGGGTTTGCTAAAGCTTCCGGAATGCAATATACCAGAAATGGGTTGGTTTTACAATGCAGATTTATTAGTTTACAAAATTCACAGTTCTAAGGCCTTGACAGTGACCCAATTAAGGCATCAACAGGATGATACCTTCTCTAGAGAAAGGGCACGGGCATCTGTGTTTCCTCTGTCAGATAGCAAGGCACATAGCCGGCATCTCCTGTTCCTTCTCTGTGGATTCCATCACTTTCTGCTTCCATGTGTGCTTGCTTGCTTCTCTAGGCTTTTCTCTTTTTATTCTCTCTCTGGGCATTCTGTCTTTATCCTTTCATAAAGGACTCCAGTAAAAAGATCAACACCCACCTTAAATTGGTGGGTCACATCTCAACTGAAACAACTTAATCTGTCCCACCTACAACAAGTCTGCACCCACAGGAATGGATTAAAAGAACATAGCCTTTTCTGGGGTATATAACAGCTTCAATCCAGCACACCAGGTACTCTTTAAGCTGCTGGGAATCTAGCATCTGGCCCCAGGCCTCAGAGAGTTTACAGTTAGCTGGGAGACTAGACAATTGAACAAATAATTAATGAAAAATCACTAATGTACAAGGTGCTATACCAGATGAGATCATAAAAGGCCTTCCTGAAAAAGTAACTTTATGGTTGAGACCTCACGGTAAATTAGAGTTTGTCAGATTAAAGGGAGAACACAGGGTTGGGAGGGAGAGAGTTCAGTCAGGAACATGTAGAAACAACAATATGTACAAAGAAAGAATCAGGTCAGCTGAAGAAAGGGGGAAAGATGGTGGGAGATGAGGCTGGTAGGAAGAAGCCAGGAGAAGGACCTTGTAAGCAACAGTTATATGTTCCTTCCCTCTAAGGACAATGGGAAGTCAATGAAGGATTGTAAGCAATGAGTGGTGTTTAGGTTCACTAAAGCTGCTGGAGTGCAATATACCAGAAAAAGACTGGTTTCTAACAATGGGGATTTATTAGTTTACAAATTTATAGCTCTAAAGCCAAGAAAATGTCCCAATTAAGAGATCAACAGGATGATGCCTCCTCTGAAGAAAGGCCACTGGAATCAGGGGTTCCTGTTAGATAGTTGGTTACATGGTTGGTGTCTGCTGGTCCTTCATTCCCAGGTTTCACTGCTTTCAGCTCCTGGTTCCAGTGGCCTCCTCTCTGAGGTTCCGTGAGTCCTCTCTTAGCATCTCCCAGGCTTTTCTCTGTCTCTGGTCTCTGGGCTTTTTCTGTCTTATCTTCTCATAAAGGACTCTAGTAAAATGATTAAGACCCATCTTGAATGGAGTGGGTCACAGCTCAATTGAAATAACCTAATCAAAAGGTTCCACTCATAACAGAGCTGAGCCCACAGAAATGGATTAAAAGAGCATGGCATTTTCTGGGCTACATAACAGCTTTACCAGCACAGGTGGCATGCTTGATCAAATCTGCACTTAAAATTCACTCTAGATGCCACTTTAAAGTTGCATTAACATATAATACCACCACTACCACTTCTACATTTTGCACCCTGCGCTGACTTCTATAGGTAAATGTGGAGCTGATTAATGGATTTCCTAATAAAATTGTAGTTTTTATTTTCTTCAGATTTAATTTAAATATCAAAAAATACAGTAATAAAAACACAAAGGCTTTTCTCTTAAAATCTTAGTGTACATGTTATTGTATTTTTTTAAACTTTGTAACCATAATAAGCAAACTTCTTTGGACCACTCCATTTTTAATATGTTGCACAATGCATGAAATGTGCTATTACAGCATTACCGAACCACTCTACAACCTGACAAAATATGTTAATTTAATTTCACAAGTATGATCAATGAATACAGAATTATATAATGACCAAGAAGAGCTATTAGAGTTTTCATAATGTTCTCTTGGCTTTTACTGTGCTGATATTGGCGCCAAAGAAATTAGGTTATAACTATTGTTTCTCCTTGTGGCTGAAGAGACATTTCCAAGTACAAAATGAATGGAGTTCATTCAGAGTCCTTGCAAGTGGGCTATGGTCCTTTTTTATGCATGATAGGCCCCAGAAAGGATATTTAGGACAAAACCAACTTTTACTTTCTTACCCCTTTGACACAGTTCTCACATTTTAAAGGATTTCCACAAGCTGGTTTACTTAGGTTTCTTTCATCACAATTTCCACAAAATAAAACTAGGGATGCCAGATAGTCTACCATTTAGGGAAAGCAGCTAAATTTTATATATATAAATAACAGGGTAAATCATATGTTCTTTAAAACCTAAATTACAGAGTACATAAGAATTTCCAATAGACTAAACCTGACACCATGACATGAAATAATAGCATTTGAGAAAAAGAGTTTGAGGGAGACAGCAAGTCTCTGAGAGGGGGAAAAAGTGAAAAAGTAAAAAAAAATTAATAATAATCTTTATTTTTATTGATGCACTTCAATACATCAAAGTTTAGTCAATTTTTTTAACTGACTTTTTAAAAAGGCAAGACTACAACAGTTGGGAGAAAAGAAGTTGTAACCCACTTCCTCCTAGCCCTTTTGACACTTAACATGAATCCTTTGTGTGGTCTTCGTCTCATTCAATATCCTGTTTTACTATGACTGGACTATTAAGATCCAACTGACATCAACAATATATTAACAAATTGAAGGTCCTATTTTTTTGTGAAGTTTATCCATTTTGTCAATTTACTTTTTTTTTTTTAACCACAGAACATACTCTGAAGATAATCAGATTTACAGGTAATAGAGAAGTAAACTGGAATCTAATGCTATAGGTTCAAAACAACACAGTCAGAAGATTTTAATGCGAGAAGAAAGAGGAAAGGATTTTCAAATTATTTGATTTATGAGTTTAACATTTAAAGGGCCACTAGTATTTTTTTCCTACCTTAGCAAGGTAGCTTGGCCCTGAGGTGTCTCTCCTTCTCTAAGAAATCTGCAGGTGGAACTACAAAGGCTATATAGTGACCCAGTGAAAAGAGAGTACCAAGGTAGATAGGAGATGGGTTCTTGGCACCTGCTTGCACTTTGGTCTGCGTCTCTGCCAACACTGACTCATGCTAAAGTGGGTGCAACATCCAGTAGATGGCTGGTAAACCTTTGTTCTGCACACTTTACTCAGCAACAGAATATCATTAATGCTCATTCATGTTGCATACTTTTGAAGCATTTGATAGAAATTCTTCTTGTTGGAGGTAATAAAGATTAAAGAACATTTCTGAGACTTGAATAGTTCTGGGAGAAAAAAAACTGAGTCAAGTGAAGACATCTCTGACACAGTTATGCAAAGGAGAGGACATAACTTTTTTTTCCTACATTCTCTTCAAGGGCTTTAGGCTGAAGCTAGGTAATTGCTTGTCAATCCCTTCATGTTTTATTAAATGAATATTTATTAAACTGACCATATATCTGGAGCTATATGTAATTACTGTGCATGTATTCTAAGTATTTTATTATCTAAATAATTTTATTGTGTGAATATTATATAACTACAGTGCAAATAACAGAATTAACCATATCACTGGAAAAATGAGATAATAAATGCCAAATTCTATAAGTAATACTAATGGTGCATTATAAATGCATAATAAATTATGGCTATTATACTTGCTATCATTGAAGGTTAGCAGGTAAAGCTTTATTTCTTGATCCAGAGAGCAAAGCTGGATTTGAGTAGGATTAGGAAAAAGATGAAAGATTTTTGATCCAGAGGGATTCATAAGGTTGTGAACCATCCCCAAATATAGATTTCATGCATGCTTCTTAATTCCTGAAGTTTAGAACAAATTATAATTTTAAAGCTTTGACGTTGAATTTGAGTCCTGGCTCCAAGACTTAATCTCTTTGTACTTTAGTTCAATGATCTTAGCTGGATCATCTGGAAAACTTGCTGCAGATCCTACATCAGCACCTGCTGCTTCACCTTGCACCATAACCAGAGAGAAGACTGTGAAGAATTAAGATAATCGGTTCTCAAGTGAAAAGGAGTATATGCAGGGAAGAATTTTAGTCCTTAGGTCCAGTTTAGGAAGAGGGAATGCAGGGATTACACTGGTATCCAGGATTCATATTTGATATGATGAATACGAATATATTTGATGTTGGAATTAGTATTAAATGAAGATGCTCTGGACATTGTTGAAATGGCAACAGAGGATTTAGAATAATACATCAACTTCATTGATAAAGCAGTACCAGCTTGAGAGGATTGACTCAAATCTTGAAAGAGGCTGTTCTAGTTTGCTATCTGCCAGAATGCAATATACCAGAAACAGAATGGCTTTTAAAAAGAGGAATTTAATAAATTGCTAGTTTACAGTTCTAAGGCCAAGAAAATGTCCCAATTACAACAAGCCTATAGAAATGTCCAATCAAAGGCATCCAGGGAAAGATACCTTGGTTCAACAAGGCTGATGAAGTTCAGGGTTTCTCTCTCAAGTGAGAAGGCACATGGCAAACACAGTCACAGTTTCTCTCTCATCTCAGAAAGGCACATGGTGAACACAGTCAGTATTCCTCTCTCATCTGGAAGGGCACATGGTGAACACGGCATCATCTGCTAGCTTCTTCTACTGGCTTCCTGTTTCATGAAGCTCCCCGGGAGGCATTTCCTTCTTCATCTGCAAAGGTCACTGGCTTGTGGACTCATTGCTTCATGGTGCTGCAGCATTCTCTTCTCTCTCCAAATCTCCAATCTCCAAAATGTTTTCTGTTTTATAGGACTTCAGAAACTAATCAAGACCCAACTGAAAGGGTGGAGACATGTCATCACCTAATCCAGTTTAACAACCACTCTCGATTACATCACATCTCCAGGGACATGCTCTAATTACAGTTTCAAACATACAATGCTGAATAGGGATTAGAAGAAATGGCTGCCTTACAAAAGGGATTAGGATTAAAGCATGATTTTTCTAAGGGATCTACATCTTTTCAAACCAGCACAGAGGCTCCATTGCAAATAAAATGCTATCAAACAGCACTGTGTGCTGCAGAGAAATCTTACATGAAAGGAAGAGTCAATAGATGCAGCAAACTGTCTTATTTTAAGGAATTGCTACACCCACCCCTAATCTTCAGCAACCATTATCCTGATCAGTTAGCAGCCATCACCATTGAAGCAAGACCATCCACCAGCAATAAAAGACTATGACTTGCTGAAGGCTCAAATGATGGTTAGCATTTTTTAGCAATAAGGGATATTTTTAATTAAGGCACATGCATTCATTTTAGACATATTGCTATTGCACACTTAAGCTACAATAAAATATAAATATAACTTTTATATGAATTGGGAAACTAAATAATTTGTAACTCACTTTATTGCCATATTCACTTCATCATGGGGGTCTGGAACCAAGCCTGCAATATCTCTGAGTTGTGCCTGAACAGAGAAAGAACTAAAAAATATCAGGAAAGCAATGAATGAATAATATGAGAATCTCAATAAAAAGACAGAAATTTTAAAAAGGAACCAAACAGACCTACTGGAGTTGAAGTCCACAATAACTGAAATGAAAATTTCCCAGGAGGATTTCAACAGCAGGTTGGAGCTGGAAGAAGAAAGCATCAGCAAACTCAAAAGGAAGACAATTGAAATTAGTCAGGCTGAGGAGAAGAAAGAAAAAAAGAATTATAAAAAGGGAAAATAGTGTAAAAAAAACCTCTGGGACACAATCAAACATGGCAATATACACAGAAGAAGAAAGAGAGAAAGAGACAGAAGGAATAGTCCAAGAAATAATGACAGAAAACTTCCTGACATCAAAAGACATAAATATGCACATCCAAGAAGATCAGAGAACCCCAAACAGGATAAATTAAAAAAATAATACACGCTGTCATATATTGATCAAACTGTCAAAGGCAAAAGACAAGGAGAGAGTTCTGAAAGCTATAAGAGAAAAGATATGCATTATGTACAAGGAAGTCCCAATTAGATTAAGTGCCTAGATCTCATCAGAAACCATGGAGGCAAGAGAGTAATGAGTTGAAATACTTAAAGTGCTGAAAGAAAACAATTGCCAATCAAGAATTGATGTTGACTAGTGAGATATTATTTCAAAACTGGGGGAAAGATTAAGACATTCCAAGAAAGACAAAAGCTGAGGTGTCTCATCACCACTAGACCTGCTCTACAAGCAATGCTAAACGGAGTTCTTCAAACTGAAAGGAAAGGACACTAGACAGTGGTTCAGAGCAGCATGAAGAAATAAAGACCTCCAGTAAAGGTAACCATTTGGATACTTATAAATGCCAGAACTATTGTATTGTTTAGTATGTAACTCCACTTCTTACATCCTACAGGTGCTAAAATGTAAATGTGTAAATGTAATGATAAATCTATAGTTTTGGATATGCAGTGTACAAAGATACAATTGGTAACAAGGACAAAAAAGGTAGAGGTACAGAAGGATATAGGGAAAGTGTATATGTATGCTACTGAAGTCAAATTAGTCACAAAGTACATATGATTAGTATATATTTAGGGTTAGATTTTAACATCATGATAACCATAAGGAAGATATATGAAAAATATATCCAGATAGAAACAAGAAGGGGCTCAATATGGTACAACACAAAAAATCAAATAAATATGAACGTAGGCATTAATGAATTGTGGGACAAAAGAGGTATAAGACTTACAAAGACAAAGACAAAATAGCAAAATGGCAGGAGAAAGTCCTGCATTTATCAGTAGTGACTTGAAATGTCAATGGATTAAATACTCCAATCAAAAGGCAGAGATTCATAGATTAGATTTTTTAAAAAGCATGACCCAACTATATGTTGTATTCAAGAGACCGACCTTAAATTCAAAGATTTAAGCAGGTTTAAAGTGAAAGGATGGGGGGGAAAAAACATGCAAGCAGCAACAAAAAGAGAGCTGTGATAGCCATACCAATAGCAGATAAAATAGATGTTAAGTAAAAAAAACAAGTATGAGGGACAAAGAAGGTCATTAAATACTAACAAATTTGTCATCAACAAAAAGATATACCATTAATATATATGCATCTAAGAGCAGAGACCCAAATATATGAAGAAAATACTGACAGACTTGAAGGGAGAAATTGGTAATTCTACATTAATAGTAAGAGATTTTAACACACCGCTTTCAATAATGGACAGAACATCTATAAGATAAGTAAGAAAGAAGACTTGAAAAATACTGTAAGCCAACTACGCCTAACATATATATATAGAGAGAGAACACTTTACCCAACAGCAGCAGAATACACAGTCTTCTCCAGTGCATATGGATTATTCTCCAGGATAGACCATATCTTAGATCACCAAACAAGTCTCCATAAATTCAAAAATATTGAAATCATACAATATATCTTCTCTGACCACAAGGGAATTAAGCTAGAAATCAATAACAGAGGGAGAAATGGAAAATTCACAAATATTCTCTCTTAAACTACTGATGGGTCAAAGAAAAAGTCACATTGGAAATTAGGAAATACCTTGAAGTGAATGAACATGAAAATACAACATAACAAAACTTAAGGTATGGAGCCAAGACAGAGCTGAGAGGGAAATTTATGGCTCTAAATGCTTTCATTGAAAAAGAAAAAAGATTTCAAATTATAAACATAACCTCAAAACTCAAAGAACTAGAAAAAAAGGAGCAAAATAAACCCAAAGCAAGCAGAAAGAAGGAAAAGAAACAGATAATCAAAACAATAGAATCAATAAAACCAAAGTTGGTTCTTTGAAAGACCAAAAAAAGAAAATTGACAAACCATTAGTTAGACTGACAAAGAAAAAAGGAGAGAAGATACAAATTACTAAAATCAGAAATGAAAAAGGAGGACATTACTAATGACCTCACTGAAATAAAAAGGATATTAAGAGGATACCATGAACAACTGTACACCAATAAATTGAGCAAATTCCTGGGAACACACAAACTACCTACACTGACTGAAGAAGAAATAGAAGATCTTTACAAACCAATAATTAGTAAAGGGATTGAATCAATAAATCAAAAACCTCCCAAAGGAAAGGAGAGTACCAGATGGCTACACAGGAGAATTTATCAAGCATTCCAAGAAGAATTAACACCAATCCTGCCCAAACTATTCTAAAAATTCAAGAGGAGGGAGCATTCCCAAATTTATTCAATGAGGCCAACATCATCCTCCTCTCAAAACCAGACAAAAATAGCACAAGAAAAGAAGATGGCAGAATAATATCTCTTATGAATGTAGATACAAAAATCCTCAACAAAAATACTGGCAAACCAATAGAACATTAAGAGAATTAAAAAGGCTTGACCTAATTGCACTTATCCCAGATATACAACAGTGGTTCACCATAATAGAATTAATTAATGCAATACATCACATTAACAGAATGAAAGAAAAAATATATGATTATCTCGATTGATGCAGAAAAGGTATTTGACAAAATACAGCACCCTTATCTATAAAAACACTTAGAAAACTAGAAATGGAAGAAAACTTCTCAACATGATAAAGGGGATATATGAAAACCCACAGCTAACATCATACTTAATGGTGAAACACTGAAAGTTTTTCCTCTAAGATTGCAGGTAAAACAAGGATGCCTACTGTCACCATTGTTATTCAACATCATACTGGAAGTTCTTGCCAGAACTATTAGACAAGAAAAAAAAATAAAAGGTATCCAAATTGGAAAGGAAGAAGTTAAACATTCACTATTTGCAAATGCTATGACCCTAAATACAAAAACTCCCGGAAAAAAAAAAAAAAGAACAAATCTCCAAGAACCAATAAATGAAAGCAAAGTGGCAGAGTACAAGATCAACACCCAAATATCAATAGTATCTCTTCTATACATTAGTGATGAACAATTTAAAGAAGAAATCAAGAAAAAAATTCCATGTGCAATAGCAACCAAAAGAGCTAAATATCTAGGAATAAATTTAACCAAGGTTGTAAAGGATTGGTACACAGAAGACTACAAAATATTACTATGAGAAATCATAAAAGACTTAAATGGAAAGATATTCCATGTTCTTGAATTGGAAGACAAAATTTTGACAAGATGTCTATTCTATCCAAAGCAATTTATAGATTCAGTACAATCCCAATAAAAATTCCAACAACCTTCCTTGCAAAAATGGAAAAGCCAGCTATCAACCTTGGAAAGGTAAGAGGACCTGAACAGTCAAAGCCATCCTGAAAAAGAAGAACAAAGTTGGAGAACTCACACGTCCCAATCTTAGAATTTATTACAAAGCTACAGTAATCAAAACAGCATGAAATAAGAGGGGGGAAAAGGTTAAAATAAATTGGGTGTATGGAAATGCTACTAGTCAATGAGGAGGAGTGGTGAATTATGGTATGTATGAGTTTTTTCTTTTTCCTTTTTCTGGAAAGATGTAAATGTTCAGAAAAATGATCATGGTAATGAATGCACAACTATGTGATGATATTGTGAGCCATTGATATGCACTATATATAGAAAGTATGTATGTGAAGATTTCACAATGAAAAAAAAAGCATGGCACTGGTATAAGCACAGACATATAGACCAATGTAAGGAATTGAGAGCTCATATTTCAACCCTCACATTTATGGCTAATTGGCTTTCAGCAAGGGAGCAAAGACCATTCAATTTGGAAAGAATAATCTCTTCAACAAGTGGTGCTAGGAAAAGTGGCTCTCCATATGCAAAAGATCAAGATGGATCCCTACCTCACATCATATACAAAAATAAACTCAAAATGAATCAATGACCTAAATATAAGAGTCACAACTATCAAAATCCTAGTAGAAAAGTAGGAAAGCATCTTTAGGACTTGGTGTTAGGCAATGGTTTCTTAGACTTTATACCCAAAACATAAGCAACAAAAGAAAAAATAGATACATGGGACCTCAGGAAAACTAGAAACTTGTGCACTTCAAAGGATTTTATCATGAAAGTGAACTGCAGCCTACACAATGGGAGAAAATATGTGGGAAGCACATATTCAATAAAGTTTTAATATCCAAAATAGGTAAAGCAACAAAAAGACAACAATTTAAAAATAGGCAAAAGACTTAAACATTTCACCAAAGAAGATAAACAAATGGCCAGAAAGCACATGAAAAGATGCTCAACATCATTAGCCATTGGCAAATGCAAATTAGCGCCACAATGAGATATTTCACACCAAATTAGAATGGCTACTATTTTTAAAAATGTTGGAGAGGATGCAGAGAAATAGGAAAACTCATTCATTACTGGTGACAATGTAAAATGGTACAGCCGCTGTGGAAGACAGTATGGCAATTCCTCAGAAATTTAAGTACAGAAATACCATATGACCTACCAATCCCACCTCTTAGTATATACCCAAAAGAATTAAAAGCAGAGACTCAGATACTGCACATCCATGTTCATAGTAGCATGTTCACAATTTGGAAAACATGGAAGCAATGCAACTGTCCATCAACCCAGGAATGGATAAACAATATGTGGTATGTAAATATAATTGAATATTATTCAGCCATAAAAAGGAGTTAAGTTCTGAGAGATGTGACAGTATGGATGAACCTTGACAACATCATGCTGAGTGAAATAAGCAGACACAAAAGGACAAATTGTACTTTCTCACTGATATGAAACTTTTAGAACAAGCAAACTTATCAAATCAGAATCTAGAATATAGGTTACCAGGACACGGGTTGGGGTGGGAAAGAGGGAGTAAAGGTATAAAATGTACAGTTTCTATTTGGGATGATGGAAAAGTTTTGGTAATGGATGGTGGTGACGGAGCACAACACTGTGAACATAATTAACAGCACTTGAGTTATATGTTCGAAGGAGGTTAAAAAAGAAAATTTTTGTTGTATGTGGTACTAGAATAGATTTTTTTAAAAAATCATGGGGACTATAGTCAATGGTACAAGTATGAAAACGTGCTTTCACTAATTGTAGCATATGTACCATGCCAATACAAGGTGTTAATAATAGGGTGGTACATGACTACCCTGTACCCTATGCATGATCGTTCTGTAGACCTACAACTGTTCTAATTTAAAGAAAAAGAAAGAAATCTAAAATCCTCTATAAAAAAAAATGTAGTGACTCTTTAACCAGGCCACAGGTGCCTTTTTTAGAGAACTAACGAAATAGCTGTTTTAGAAAAATCATTTAGAGGTATTTCTTGAAAGCAAATTGAACTTTCTCCTTCTAGTCTAATGAGAGGGACACAGTCTAACAGAAATCACATACACATATTCATGCTGCAACACACATTTAGAATCACTCCAAAAAAAGAAATAGGGGACTTTTCAGCTGGGACTGTCCTAAATCGCCCCTTAATTGGGCCTTTTGAGATTTCAGTAAAGAGGTATTTAGTCCTTAAGCATTCACTAAGGAGTGTGATGGCTAGGTTCAACTTGGCCAGGTTATGGGGTCCAATTGTTTGGTCAAGGAAGCGCTGGCCTAATTGTTACTGTGAGGAAATTTCCTGGACCTAAAGCATCAGTAAGCTGATTGCATCTATGGCTGATTACATCTATGAGCAACTGAAGGGAATGCCTTCAACAATGAGAGTGGTCTCATCCAATCAGTTGAAGGCTTTAAAAGGAGATCTGATGATTTCAGCAGTTAGAAGAGATAATATCCATCTCTACTTTAGCCAGCTGCCCATGGGGAATTCATCGAAAATCTTCACTGGAGTCCCCAGCTTGCAGCCTGCCCTATGAAATTTGGACTTGTCCATCCCCAGAGCCACATGAGACCATTTTTATAAAAATCTCATTTTTAACAGATATCTCCTGTTAGTTCTGTTTCCCTAACTAATACAGGGAGCTTATTTACGGAGAACTACACCACCTCGCGACCGAAAGCAAGATGGGCTAGATGGTAACCAGAGCATGTCTGCACCTATGGGGACCACTCTTTAAATTATATGGGGCTGGGGCACAAAGGTGGCTGAATGCCAGAGCCTTGGTTATGAGTTTTAGGAAAACATCTGAATATGTGCTCTATTCTCAAAACAAGATGGGCTCAGGGCACACAGGGTTCAAGGTTAACAGCAGAAATTCAGCATGCTTCCAGGAGGGTCACCTGAGGTGAGAGGGACAAGGGTAAGATCAATTCTGGGTCAGGTAGGAGATATTATAGGCATTATACAGGTACCAGTAATAGGAAATATTTAATTGTCTAAACCTGACAATGGAAAACTTGTACTAGGCTTCCTAGAACAAAAATTGGGGTGTCTTAAATTTATAGGTAATCTTATGCTCCCAATATGTACCTAAATTGGTTATATCCTGTGTGGTCCTGCAATGTAAAACTTCCCACATCTGTGAAACTTCTTCAGAAATCATTTTTTTAAAACAAAGACATAAGAGCCTAAGAGGCGGTACAGGACAGTGATTAGCAGGGCTGGCTTTGGAGATCAGGCCCAAGCTCTGATATTTCTGTGTGGTGTGACCCTGGGAAAGTTATTTACCCTTACAGCACTTCAGTTTTTGCCTCTGTAAAATGGAGATGATAATAACAGTACTATTATTATCAGCCCCCCATCGTCCCCTAAGTTTCTCAATTAAATGAACTACTGACTCACTTTCTAGTTTTTAAATTAAAAAATTTATAGCATAAAATTTTTATAGGATACGAATCATAGAATGATTCACTTATTTATTTTATCTTTCTCAGGCTCACACACATGTAAATATGCTATAAATTGCCCCCCAAACTGAGAAATTTGTAATATATACCCATATGATAGATTGATTGATGTACTCCAGAAAAATCTTAATCTTAAACTCATTCTTGTGGGTGTGAACTCATTGTAAATAGGACTTTTTAAAGATGTTATTTTTAGCTACGGTGTGGCCAGCTGAATCAAGGTAGGTTTTAATCCTATTACTGGAGGCCTTATAGAGAGAAAGCCATGGGGAGGAGCCAAAAGCTGCAAATCTGCAGAAATCTAGAAGACAAAGGGGAAGTCCCCAAGTGATGGGAAAGTTAAGGAATCCAAGGAATGCCAACCTGCCAGAATGGTAGGACCCTGAAAGGAAGCGAGTCTTCTAGCCTCTGAAACTGCGAGCTAACAATTATTGTTATTTAAACCAACCCATTGTGTGCTGTTTGTTTTAGCAACCTGGAAACTAAGACAACCCAGTATTTGTAATATAAGTTAAAAGCTGTTTTATTAGGTAGCAACCAATGATCATCACCCTATAATATGAATAAGGAAATATATCAAGATAATTTTTATATTTTAAAATATTCAAAAACAAAAATACCTCCCTTCCCAAATTTTCTATCAAATTTGAAGTAGTCATGTGACTCACATAAATTAGAACTGAAGCCAATTATCATGAACCATTTAAACTGTGTATGGTTATTTCAAAACAGTGATATGATTATCATTTAAACAATGCTATATTGTATGCACATGTCTGCCTTTCTATTTATCTATCTGTCTATCTATTCATTCATCCATCATTTATCTATCTGTTTTAGGGGAGGAAGATTCAGACTGTGGCAGTAAGGAAATCCCACAAATAAGTTTGTGAATGAGAGAAATTTCCCTTTATTTCTTTCACTATTATGGATTAGAATATATCATTGGAATCTATTTCAAACAAATCAAATCTCCTAGTGTTTTTGGAATCCAAAGCCCAAAATGTCTAAATTATAATCTTAGATGATAAACAAAAACATTTTTTTAAGTATCTATATAATGCTGGATAGAGCTATGTTACATAATGATTAAGAGCAAGAATGCTGGGGGCCGTATTCAGATTCATGTTGCAGAACTCACTGTGAGACTCAGGATGAGGTTGTTAGACTAAATGCGTTATTGTATGCAAGGGCTTAGCATAGTTATGAGCATTTGGTAAGCACTCAGTGAAGGGACCTAAATAATATTAATAATAAATATATATACATATATATGCATGAATATGTACATACAGGTATATATAAAACAATGCTAGAGTTACATAATAAAAATCTTCACAGTAAAACTCAGTGATAAAGATTTTATAAAAATAAAAACTTCAGATTCTTATTATAGTTTTACAAATTAAGAGTTGAATCACTCTGACATGTACAAAGTGTTAGGAACAAAACGCCGTCCCTTAAAAGCGAATAAACGCTCATCCGATTGTGGAGAAGAGAAGAATTTATTCACAATCTTGCAAGAATGGGCACCCAGCCAAACACAAATGGTGGCTGGCACACAAAACAATAGAACACCAAAATGGTTATACCTGTGCCTAGCTCACAGACCCTCCCCTGTTTCCCCACTGATTGGATACTCCAGAGGTTACAGCCTATCCGGATAGTCAAACTAATTCAAATTTCTGGCAGAAGATTCCTACTTTTGATTACATTTTATTTTTCAATAACCCTGGCCGTTGCTTATTTAAACTTGTTTCTACCTGTTTGTGGCCAATTCTAGGCTTACGTCAGAGATGCTCTCCTTCCCTGCCTGCAAAATCTGTTTGAATTATTCTGCAGCCCTTTCCTATGCCATCTTGTGTGAAAGTTTAACTCAATTTTCTTACAAAAGGACTAGATAAAGGCCAGGGAAATGCTTAAGTACTGGACATTAATTACTTTATTACTATTTAATTAAGTAGTCCCAATACCTCATCAGGCAAATATAATATTAAATGCTAGATCATTTGTTGCCCATACTTGAATTAAAAAGAATCATAATTCCTAGTTATAGGATTTGAGATTCTTGTTACTTTTTTTAAGGTTTTTATATATTTTATAGGGGCCTGAACACTTTGTTTTATTTACTCAATTTTACGATCTTTTTCATCAGGGACTTAACATTATAATCAATTGTTCTTTTAAAATTGAATCTTATTTTAAAAACCTGAATGTGCATGTACAAATGTCCAGTGTGGACAGCTGCCTAAACAATAAGAACTCTTGTATGAGGACAGGTGCTGTTATTATCCCCTAAATCCACAACACAAGTGTTGGTTTCTAGGAGATTTATTTGGAGGAAAAAGATCTAATAAACATAAAAAAGTCAATATCCAAGTAATAAAAACAAGTAATTTCAACCCATTCCTTGCAAAAGAATCAATTCTTCCATGAAAAGTTTAAAGAAAATTATAAGGGATTGTCCACTGCTTTGGAGGTATATTAATTTTTCAGTACTGCTGTAACAAATCACCATAAACTAGGTGGCTTAAAATAGCAGGAATATATGTCCTCATGGTTCAGGAGACCAGAAGTCTGAAATGAAGGCATCAGTAGATTCATGCTCCCTCCAAAGGCCCTAAAGGAAAATCCTTCTTTGCCTCTTCTAGCTTCTGGTAGCTCCAGGTGTTTCTTGGCTTGTAGCGCATAACTCCAGTCTGTTTCCTATGGCTTTCTTCTCACTTTGTCTCTGTATGTCCAAATCTCCTTCTCCCTTCTCTTATAAAGATACCAGGCCTTGGATTTCTAAATCTAGGATGATTTCATCTCAAGATCTTTAATTACATCTGCATGGACCCTATTTCTAAATAAGGTCACAATCTCAGGTTCTGGGTGGACATGAATCTGTGGCAGGACACTCTTCAACCCACTACAGAAGGTATTTTGATATCACATAATATCACACGGTCCTGATTTAGGACATTTAGTACAGCTACCTGAGGAGCTCAAGGAACTGCTGCACAGTATTACTAAGGAACACCTGGCATGTTTCCAAGACCTGAAGAATCAACTTAATTTACAAATTAAATGACTTCAGGGTAAGGACCATCTTACACTTCATAGTTTGGCCAGAGCCTTGCACAAATTAATCACTGAATATATAAAGGAATATGGCCGACTTAAGACTTCTGCATACTGGAAGAAAGGCCATCCATGGTCGCATTGCACAGTTTCATTGGTTTAAAATCTATGGCCAGGATGATCTAAAGCAGGTTCTCAACAGGCACGATTTGGCCCCCTAGGGGACAGTTAGTAATGTATAGAATTGTTTTTTGGCTGTCACTGCTTTGAGGGTGAGGTCATCTAGTGGGTAGAGGTCACAGATGCTGCTAAACATCCTACAATGCACACCAGCTTCTTAAAGTAAAAATAAAACAGCAACAACAGAAAACAGTATACACCCCCAAATATCAATAGTGCCCATTGTTGAGAAACCCTGATCTAAATGTCTTGACATTGGTCACTGAGAGCAGTACTCACTAAACCATACCTCGTTTACATTTTTTTTTTTAATTTCATTTTAACATTCAATACTCATCTTCCAGAAAAACCATGCTGGTGGAATGGAAATATAGAATTAGAATGAAGAGACTTCCATTTCCCCTCAGTGTATAGGCAATTTTACGTACATCTTTGTGTTAAAGAGGTCGAATACGGAAATTCTAGATTTGTACTCAACATTTGTCATAAGAATACCGAAACAGGAAAGGTAAAGGTGATAATGCCAATGATGATAGTTAACATTTATTGAATGCTTTCAATCACCCAAGTACTAAGCTAAGCACTTTAGCATAGTATTCCTTTTTAAATGCTAAGATCTTTCAATTTTGGATTTAAGTGTTGCAGAAAGACTAGTATATGCTCTTTTATATAAAAATTGCATTGTAATTTCTCTTTCTCTTTCATATGTCCTTCCCCTTCACTAGATTGAAGTTTCTGTAGGACAGGGTCCCAGCTTTTATTTGTCATTGTGTTCCTAAAAGCCTGGCACTTTGCCACAAAATAGGGCATTCATTAAGTGAATGAGGGTAACAGTGTTCAAGGAAACTTAAATCTAGGGAAGCTGTCTAAAAACCCTCTGAATTCTGAAAAGAGAGGTTGTCACAAATCTAACCTGTGAGCTCCAGGATATCACATTTATCTCTATATTCAAAGTTACTAGTTAAGAGTCTAGCATGCAGTAGGCACTTAATTAAAATATTTTGAATTGAATTTATCTGGAGACTGTAACAAGTTTCAAATCTTTTATCAATACAGGGTAATGAGTCCTGCTCATTTACATGGATCATGACTCAGCAAATACAGAACTCCATTTGTACTTATTTATAGCTCTTGTGTGGTTCCCGCCCTTTACATTTAGCTCTGATCATTATAGTTAAGGAGGAAATACTTCACTTGGGCAATTTCTTCATTCAGCCATATATTTGCCAGGGTGAGATTCCAGTGTGTTATATAAATAAAGACAAATATTTCTTTCTGAGTCTAAAGCAGGGCTCTGTTGCCTCCCAGTTAGATTCTACCTCATCTGGGGAGACATCCTGTGGTCCTGCAGCGGATACTATGGAAAAACATGAGGAAGAAAAGTAAAAACAAGTTAAATGTACTAAGGCAGAAACTACATTTCATTTTGGGCATATCATTTGGATACCACCATCAATCAACACTCGTGATGTTTTATCAACGAACACAAGAATTACGTCTCTTCTTAGCATTCTAAATAAAGTCCTCACTAAACCCCAAAAAACAAGTATATCCTCATAACAGTGGTACTATAAAGTACTTGTGTGCCATTCTTTTGATTTAGAAAAGAATGACAAACATACCATTCATCTATGTTTATCCATCATATACCACTCTGAGAAAATTAAATTGAAACCTTTCTGTCCCCCATGATTCTAAGTCTTATTCTCGTCCTTGCAAATGCCCTAATCTAAAATATTACATAAAATATTGTTTTAATTGGTTAACAATAGCAAGGTTTGATAGAACTGAATGGAGACTATATGCCTTCAGAGTACAGAGAAGATTTAATAAACATAAAATATAGCTTCCAAGTTCTTTGAACACAAATGATTTCTGAGTTTTCTGATTCTAAGATGAGTAAAAGAAAAAAAAAAAAAAAGCTCTTTCACATAATCTCTGATACCTTACAGATCAGAATCTCGTCCCCAAGAGCATATCCCTTCTCAGTATACTACCCTATGGTAGAAAGTCTCAAAGTGGGCAGCTAGCGCACTGCCACACATGCAAAACACTTGCAACCCTTCTTGTTTTCTTATTTTTCCTGTTTTCATTGGCAGAATTTTTTCCCTGCCCAAAGAAGGGCTGCAAATGAAAGCAGCTGCCCAAAGTGCAGGAAGTACAAAGACCAGAGAAGAAAGAGAAAGGGGTGGAGGGTCAAATGAGGAGAGCAACTGGGGATAAGAAGACTCTTGGCAACTCTGTCTGTACAAAAGTCTAAAGCAGAAAACATACTGGGAGACAGATGGACTGGTGGCAGCCACGGGCGCAGTGATGCACCCACAGGATTTCAAGTGACAACTGAGTATTAAATATTAAAACAGAACCACAAACTGATATTGCTTCCAGGGCAAAAAAGAGTATTTCTTTTTCTAAATATTTTCCTCTGATTGCTGGAGGTCATTTTTTTTGTTTTCTGTCATATATTCATTCGTGTATCTGATGAAGATCATGCCACAGGTCATTTATTTTAAATTGTTGTGTGAATCTCTTCTTCTGGTTTCACTATTTAAAGATTATAGAGAAAATATTGGTATACATTTTCTGCATTCTGACTTCAATAGCTACACTTAAAGGAATCTATATATATATAGTGTTTATTTTTTAACTGTAAAGTTCAATGATTCATTAATATTAAAATTTAATCTTGAAATTATTATAAAATGATTCTCTAATTAAAGCATTGCAAATCATTACTTTCTTTTGGAGGATAACATGAAAGAAATAAAGTAAATACAACTTTGGGGCATTCCAAAATAAATTTTAAAAGTTAATTTAAAAATATATAAATACCCTACTGTAATTTAAGGTTTTTGGAAACCTTTTATGTAACTTTATTTACTTATAATTCAGTGTTAATATATGAATTCCAGAATGTTGCAACTCCAAAACAGATTGAAAAACTTAATGGCGTGCACAGATTTGGGGAGGCAATTTGTTTGAATGTATTTGCAAGTTTGAACATCAACATTTTTAGCACAGACTCTTTTCTATGGTTTCGCTTCTTTACAAATATATATTTACAAGTAAGGAAAACTGTGAAATCAGACCTACAAATGCTTAATCTATGTAGAAATTTCATAAACGTAACTGTAGAATAGCAAACACTTTTTACAGACTGGCTGCCAAATCTGGAAGCCTTTTCTTTCAGTCAACACTTTCCCACCACCGTGAGAACCATTTCTCATTAACAACCAAATTGTTTTCAGATACTGTGCAGTAAGAAGTTTCCTTAGGAACCATTTGGTAAGAGACTGTGGCTTTCTTCCATAGAAATCTCAAGCAGTGAAAAGGCAGATTTTCTGACATAAATCAAACCCAATTTCTAGGGTTCACTAAACCCTTTCTCCTGAAAATAATGTTTTGTGACTTGATTTTAGTAGTTAATAGTACATGCAGAAGAGTGGTGTGTACCAGTTTTAAATTATTTTTACTACATTTCTTTTGTCATTTAATTTCAATCACTTTCAGGACTTGTTAGACCTTGATGAAGGTTTAAGTGCACAACTAATGAGCAAGATACTATATGTTACTGTATGGCGAAATCTGTCATTCTTTTTCTCAAGTTTTTCTAAGTTAGTTCATCTTTGTGTTGTTAAGACAACAGATTTCAGAGTTGGTTTTGTTTGTAAATAAACTTTTCTTTAAAGAAGCTGGGACAACAAAGAAGTTTTGTACTAAAAATGTAGGTACTTTAACTGGCTAATGTATACAAAAAATACCAGTAATATTGTAGGAAGTTTCTGGATGCATACAAGTGCATATGAAATACGCTAAGAAGAGCACATGTATCAATAATTATTCTCAAGGGTAGACTTGGCAGAGTACTTTAAATAGAATTCTAAAAATATTACAGGGATAGGATCATGCTCTTCCCTGTCTCCATAACTTTTGCACACACTGTTCTCTTTGCCAGCAACAGGCACCTGCCTCCTAAAGGAATCCTATTCTTCCTTCAGACTCTGCTCAACCCTCTCCTCATGCATTCATTCACTCCACAGATTTTTACTAAGCATTTATTTGCTAGATTCTGTGCTAGTTGCCTGGGTGAAAACCACAGTTACAGTCCTTTTCCCAGGGGCTGATGGCAGTATGAATCCTTCCTCCTTGATAATCAGTTTTTTGTCGGGCTAACATCATTCTTTAACAAGCATTTAACAAACACCTACTAGGTACTATGAACTTGCTATATCATATTGCAATCATTTGTTCATGAAACTGCTTCCTGCATTTGATGTGAATTCTTTGAAGAAAGAGCCCTTATTTATTTATCTTTATATTCCCAATACCTAGCATAATTTCTGGAATAGAGTAGGTACAAAATGGAATGCTTGTTGAATGAATGACTGAAGTAAACGATAGTATTCCAGCCAAGAGAATAGGTTTTCTGCTTCTTGAAAACTGTCAATAACATACTACATGTGTGCAAAAGTACCTGCCCTGCTTCACTAAAAATTTCACTTAAAGGTTTTAGAGATATGATAAACAATGGGGGGAGGGACAAGAGTTAAGGGGAGGCTTAGAGTTCCTATTTGGTGTGGATGTGTTTATTGGTTAACCTTCTCTTGGGAATAATGAAATTATCTAAAATGGAGAGTATTGATGGACTGTGGACTTTGGGCACTATACACGACACCTGATGAATGCAGGTGACTGAAGGATGCACTGATTGAGAAGTAGATTGGCAAATGGTGGTGTATAGATATGATCGAATACTGTGCTGCTACGAGAAGGAATGAAATTATGAGGCACACAACAATGTGGATGAACCTGTGGGACATTTGATGAGGCAAAATAAGCCAGAAACAAAAGAACAATTATTGTATGGTCTCCTTTAGAAATGCTTATAAGAAAACAGGGGCCTAGATTGTAAACGCTTATAGCAGACACATTTAGTGCAGAGTGGTAATTATTGTTTCTGGATTTGGAGAAGCTGTTTTATATACCTACAACCTGGTTTTTAGAGATTAGAATGAAGCCAGTCAGATGGGGATTAAGGTAATTCAGAACACAGGAGTAAGGAAGATATTATCTGTATTTTAGAACCTCACCTACTCTTTGAGACCAAAGGGAGAAAGGTTTATTTTTTCTGGGACCTAAATTTTCTATAGCACATAATCTAACTCAACCTAACTGGATAGATCATTTAAACAATTGAAACACAGGGAGCCCAGAATAAGACTGAGGGCCCTTAATCCTGTATAGTTTAATGTAGTGCCTGGATACATCCTAGAATATAGTAAGCAGATAATCAAAAGGTATTGTCAAAGTCCCCTGAGGGATAGGAGAAGAAATATGGAGCTATTAAACTTTACCAACAGAGAATCCCCTGACACTGTGCCAAACATTGTGGACACCCAAATCAATAGGACAAGCCCTTGATCTTGAGGCTTACTCTTGTGAAGTTTATGTAGGTAGCTGAGAAGCTTAGCCTACCTATAGATATGTCTAAGAGTTACTTCCGGAGGACCTCTGTTGTTGCTTAGATGTGTTCTCACACTCTCTAAGTGAAATCATTGCCCTCCCTGCTACGTGGGACAAGACATCCAGGGGTGGAAGTCTCCCTGGCAACATGGGAGATGACTCCCAGGGATGAGTCCAGCCCTGGCACTGTAGGATCAACAATTCCATCCTGACCAAAAGGGGAAAAAGAAGTGTAAATAATAAGGTATCAGTGAGTGAGAGGGTTCAAATAGAGTCAAGAGGCTACTTTGGAGGTCACTCTTACACAAGCTTCAGTTAGACATTGCTACCTATTATAACTTGCCAAGCCCCAACCAAATCCATTCCAACTAATCATAAAGAACACCTAGGG